>JANHJO010001741.1:397244-404744 GCA_032468235.1 Pseudoxyrhopus heterurus | reverse complement strand
GTTGCTCTCAGAAAAATCTGACCTACTGATCGACCCGGCATCTCAAAAATAAACACAGTATAATCTGTGGATGAAGTGAACTCTAATCAGGCCACATGCAGATTAAACGAACTGTGAGGGGGAAAAAAAATACTAGATTAAAATGTTCGTGCCCAATACCGGAAGATTATCAGGACATTTTACCTCTTTAAATCCTAATTTATGGTAGGAGTCAAGCTAAAGTTTATATATTTGTAGTGATTACGTGGGAGGGTAGATTTACTTCAGTTTAGAAAAGATTTGGCGATCAGGTCAACAGCTTGAAAAGCAGCAGCTTTCTTATAGCCTATTCCATTCCCTCTAAGCCTACATATAAGCATATGCTGATTTCTAAAAAAAAAAAAAATTATAGAAATGATAGATTTTAAAATGAAGATGCAAACAGCATAGTATGGTCTTGAATATTAACACCTAGTCAGTCACATTAGGATAATTAAGATTTTTTTTAAATAGCACTGCATATTAAACATTATTAGTGGACAGACCTGCTTTCAGGCAGGATTTTCAGCAGTTTTCATATTTTTAGTGTCATACAATGTTTCTTGTCCATATATGGATGTTCAGCTCCCTCCCTGTTTAATTTTTTTTAAACAGTGATTTTCAGCACTTTTTTCTGTAACCAACTACTGAATTCTGAAGTCCATGGTGCTCTCTGAGCTTGGTTGTTTGCAGACATTATCCAGATAACATCATCAATGCTGTGGAGTGTGGGGTTTGCTCCCTGTTATATGCAGTAGCTTGCCAGTGTTGGTGAGGGTGTGGTTATCTCCTCGGTAGTTCCTTGATCAGGCTATTGATTGTTTGATTGATTGCCTGATTTTATTATTTGTCCGCTTATATAAGTGTTGGTTGCTCAAGAGGATGTGTTCTTTTTGTTTCCTTCTTAGCTTTTTTATTGTCTCTTTTGTATGATGTGTAAGTGTAATTTATCTCTATGAGTTTAGATAACCAATGATTAACACCAGAAAAACAAGTAGAAAACAATACTCAAGGAACTACCAAGGAGAAAACCACATCCCCACTAACACTGGTAAGACAAGCTACTGTATATAACAGAGAGCATACCCCACACTCACTAGCACTGATGATATTACCTAGTCGGGTAAAGAAATGCCTGCAAACAAACAATCCAGCTCAGTGAGACCAAGGACTCCACTGTTCAAACCTGACATAGGGATATTCTCTTCTGTTAATATGAATATTAAACGAAAAAAAATTCTAAAATCTTCATCACCAGAAGAAAATAGCACTAATTCCAAATGCGAATTGTATTAGATGCAACATTTCAGTGTTGATGTTATACTCACCATCTGTGAGGCCAAACAATATGCAAAGGCCTCTGCTGATATTTCCAATTGCCCACATTGTGACCAAGAGGAGTGGCACATTGGCTGTCTTCTTCTTGACGAAGACACTGTCTCTCTGGCCAGGGGCAACCAAATCCAGACTCCACTTTTTGGTGTCCAGGTCTTTGATCTAAATTGTTGATATTGATGATATTTGTAGTTTCACACTTCTGTTCTTGAAAAGGCATCTCCATAAGGAAAGATGTATCTCCAATTCCTTTAGCATCGAGGCCTTCTTTAGTGTGGGACAGTGTGTTTTTTAGCATAAACCTGTTACAAACAAATAAGTAAAATTATCCTTCTTGCAAAAGCCATCCGTTTTAAACACAGCTCAAAACTTTTGAATATTTTTTTCCGATAACCCCAATATTATAAACGTTTATGCATCCAAACATAACTGTTTTGTCAGAGGGATAATAATGGAGACAAATGGATGAAACCACCAAAATCTATCTTCAAGATAAGGGTAGCTGTGAACCATTATTTCTTTTCAGGAACATCTGAATTGCTAAGTGGTTAGATAGCAGGCAATTAAAAGCAATACACTATGGATAGCATCCCACTGGTTTTCACAGGTCATTAATAAGTTTTTATTTACTGATAGAACAGCAACTAATAATACTCATTACAGGTAGTCCTTGCTTATTAGACGATGTGTTGAGCGACTAGTTCAAACATATAAGGGTGCTCAAAAAGGAGACTTAACCAGTCTTCATAGTTCTGGCCATCACACACACACACACACACACACATATACTCCTCTCCAGTCACATGATCACAATCTAGGTGCTTGGCAACTGGCTCCTACTTAGTATGACTACAGTGTCCTGCGGTCACATGACCACTGTTTGCGACCTTCCCTGCCAGCTTTCCCCAAGCAAGCTCAATTAGGAAGCTGACAGGGAAGGTCACAAGTCATCTTGAAAGTTGCTCGCACACTCCCACACAGCAGCCACTCCGCAGGCTCATCACACTCATGCAGGCCACTGACGGACCTTCCTCCACATAACAGCAGCCCTCCTCCTCAGGCTGCCCAATGCCTCATGGAGGACTCAAACACTCTTCCCCACCCAGCAACAGCCAACCCGTTTCCTTTTAAAAAAGAAATCCCAGAAATTAAATGCAGGGCCTTCTGTATTAAAGCATATGGAATATCTTTTAAGCTTCTTTTAAACAACCACCAGGGAAATAATGTAGTTATGTTTCTTTCCTATGACTAAAATACTTTTATTTTTCTAAAACGTGTTTATTTCCCTTCTTTTCCTCCACCTGCAAATATCTATATAGAAAACGTTCCTCCCTAAGGAATGGTTTCTAAAGGGGCTTGAGATTCAAGAAAAGGTATGTGAAAAGTAAGCTCTGCCATACGATTCTTGGATTTCTGTTGTTATAAGTGGGGTTTTTTTTGCCAATACCCCTCCTCCCCAAAATCAACCAGCATAGCTACCTTTTTATTGATTTTGAGTTACAAGGTTTGGGTGCAATCTTTTAGCTTTTTTACCCTGGCTCTTACACCCAGTTATGCAGTGCCTTATCTCATGATATTTTCCAAGATATTAGTCCTCATAAATCCATTCTGTCATACTAGAATTTTCAGTTATTAGATAAGATGTTACCAATATCTCAATGAAAGCAACTAGAAAATATCTTTTCCACTGTGCAACAAGGAGTCCGCTATCTACTTGCATTGCACACATAATATTAATCACCTTGACAGTTTTTTAAGAAGCTATTTTGGAATGCCATTTCACTGAATGATATTTAGAACAAGATTTATTTCATGATAGAGTTAGAAATAAGTATTATTCACTTTAATTTGGCAGTGTTTGGCACCTGGTAGTTCTGCATACCTCTTGGTAATAGTGGAGATATTAAAATATAAAAGCATGGATGCAGAGACTCACAAAATACCAAAGAAATATTCTTGGAAGGTATTTAACTGCAAGTGGGATTAAATGGTTGTGTTTTCGCTAGGTAACATAATCTCTGCATCTTTCATATTCCCTGGACACAAAATAAGTCAACCATAATTTATACACACTATAATCTCTATGGTCAACATTACAGAAATGATATAACCATCTATTTCCTGGTTTCTACGGTTGTGGTTTCTTCATAGCTTCAACATATCACAAGAAATTGCATATCTATCTATCTATCTATCTATCTATCTATCTATCTATCTATCTATCTATCTATCTATCTATCTATCTATCTATCAAATTTGTATAGCTGCTCATCTCATCAAAAGCGACTTTGGACAACACACCTTTGGATAAAACCCACAGATATAAAAGCAATAGATATTAACAAAATATATTTAAAAATACATTAAGAAATAAAGAGCATGAAAAAACAAATACAGAAACTCCTAGGTAAAAAGAGGATTAAAAATGTTCACCTCAATAATGGGGCCATCTAAGCAAATCTCTGGTTCCCTGGGAGCCTAATGACATGGCTAGTTCTTGAGGGTCTTCTGAAACGTCAAAAGGGATAGAGATAATCTAATTTTGGGAAGGGAAGTATATTTTATAAGGTGGGCATCAGGCCAGGTGATGTCCACCTTATGTGTCCTGGGGCCCATCAAAGGTATAATCCTAGTTGATGCTACCCAAAGCATGACTTCTCTGCCAGATCTAATGAGGGGTGAGAAGGTCCCTCAGAAAGCCTGGTCCCAAGCAATGGGACTAAACCCAGAAGCAAACCTGCAACCAAGGCTACAGTTAGACAGCCTGGTAGCTCTAACTACATAGACTCACCCCTCTGCTTTCCATAGGGAGCTCTGCCCTATTTAATGGAAAAATTCTAAATAGGCCGACTGCAAAACAAACCATCAGATGATAGGATCATCTTTATTTATGAGCATGCTTCTAAGCATCACACTAACCCTGTAAGCATTCTTAGAAGTAGAAATGGGGAGTAGTTTTAGCCCTGTTCTTTGTTTGGAAGTGTGTGCCTAGAAAAGAGTCAACAGTAGGCAGAAAGAGGAAGAAATATTAGGCAAAGGTGGCAAATGTGTCTCTGGATAGGATAGGATAGGATAGGGAAGCGTTTCACCTGATCCCTTTCTGGAAAAAAAAAATCACTCTGGGTCACCAGGCCCAAGAGGGCAGGCATTGTTATGAATAGATCTGACCCCACCTATCAGCAATTTTGTACAAGCTTTCAAAAAGCAGCAAAGGTGTACTGGCTCCAAGACGTTACCAATTGACAGTAGAGTTATCCCACTGAAAGCGTGAAGAAAAATATAATATCACAGATAGACTTTGACTTACAACCACAATTGAGCCCAAAATTTCCATGGCTAAGCAAGACAGTTGCTAAGTGAACTTTGTCCCATTATATGGCTTGTCTTGCCACAGTTCTTAAGTGACTCACAGCAATTGTTCGGTTAGAAACACGGTTGTTAAGTGAACCTAGCTTCCTCATTGCCTTTGCTTGTCAGAAGGTCGCAAAAGGTGCCAGTTGCCAAGCGCCTGAATTTTGATCATGTGACCATGGGGATGTTGCAACAGTTGTGTGAAAAACAGTTGTAAGTCATGCTGCAACTTTGAACATTGGTTAAACAAATGGTCATAAGTTGAGGACTGTCTGTACAGATAATCACTGTGTTGGCCAAATAACCTAAAGCTGGGGAAAAGTGAGTTTTGATGGTAATATTAGCTTCATTAATTTGAAGGTCAGAATTGAAACTGTCTTGGAGATTTCCACCGCCGTTAAGGGGAAGCCCAGCAGTTTTTACTGAAAAATACAAACATCCAATAGAAGGGAATCTATGTAGTTCCAGGTTGAACCAGGGAGTCATTGGGGCTCATTTACCTTGGTTGTTTGCTTGTAGACAAGGAGATAACATAAATCAGGGCACAAGTACAAATATACCTAGAGATTTATCTGATTTTCAAATAAAGCTGTGTAAGTCAGCTATGAAACTTCTCACAATGCCACTTCCTCCCCGATGTACATTCATTTGGAAACTGGAAAAGGCTGAAAGTTAAAGCCTATCACTGGCTCCAAAGCTTACGGAAAGTATCAGACTGAAAATTCACATCCTACCAATCAGTAATCTGATATCAATAGACTACCTGGAACTGGTTCAATGTTATCACAAAGCAGCTTCAAAAGAAGCAAGTGTGATGTTCATTCCCCCCCCCCAAGTTTCTACTGTAATGTTTGATGTTAGATTAAAACTGAGGAAAAAGACAAAAGTCATTTGTGTTTCAACTCCCATTGCTAGATAACTGTGGTATCTAAACATAGTACAAGGCAAAGCAAATACCTGTTATGGCCAAATAAACATGTTGAGCCTGAATGAACGAACGATCTATCAATGTGCTCTTTACAGTATTTGGCCTTTTCTTAGTTTTGTTCATTTTTATCTGTATTTGGGTTTAAAATCAACGAAACATTGATATCCACATAATAGTGTATAAATTATGTTACATAATTAATAAAATATTAAAATATGGATAATTATGTATTTATATTCAAGGGGTGTTAATTTAAAAAAGGAATGGAGAACCGATTGGCATTCGTCACTCACAGCTCCTGAGACTATGGGACACGTGCCAGAAACTCTTCCACGTTTGTTACCAGAGTGAAAAGTGATGGGGTAAAATTGACAGGTGTGGGGGAGGGGATATAGTTAGATCTTATTGCTGGATTTCTCTATGTGTAGAATTGGCATTTGAAATGAAGTGGGTACTCTTTCTGGCAGAAGTTACAAAAATACTTTATTTACAAAAATACTTTATTCTGTGATAATAAACTACACAACCTATGTTCATATTCCGTATTTTATGACTTAATGCATACAATGCATTCTTCCCAACTGGAACAATAAATGAGTACAGGTAGTCCTCGATATACAACACTTCATTTAGTGACTGTTTAAAGTTACAGCACTGAAAAAAGTGACTTAGGACTGGTTCTCATACTTACAACCATTGCAGCGTCCACATGATCATGGTCACATGATCAAAATTCAGGCCCTTGTCAACCAGTGTCTATTTATAGCAATAGCACTTAGACTTATATACTGCTTTACAGTGCTTTACAGCCATCTCTAAGCGGTTTACAGAGTTAGCCTATTGCCCGCAACAATCTGGGTCCTCATTTTACCCACCTCGGAAGGATGGAAGGCTGAGTCAACTTTGAGCCTGGTGAGATTTGAACTGCCAAATTGCAGTCAGCCGGCAGTCAGCAGAAGAAGTAGCCTGCAGTACTGCCCTCTAACCACTGTGCAGTACCATGGCTCATGACAGTTACACTGTCCTGGATCACGCGATCATCATCTGCAACCTTCCCAGCCTCTGACAAGCAAAGTCAATGGGGGAAGCCAGGTCTGCTTAATGACCACAAAATTCACTTAACAACTGTGGTGATTCACTTAATAACCATGGCAAAAAGGCTGTAAAATGGGGCATGACTCAGTTAACAACTGCCTTATTTAGCAACAGAAACATAGGGGTTTAATTGTGATCGCACGTCAAGGTCTATTTGTATTCCTAACAGTAACAGCATCTACCATCTATGAAGACTTGTTGAGAGATTCAAGAAATATATACAACATATTTTATTGTATCTCCCATCCTTATGTACATCTTTTCACAAATGTCAGCTTCAAGAACCTACATGAGCCTTTCCTTAGCCTTGCTTCTAGGCTCTACTGAAGTTTTGAGTAAAGATTATTTCATGCTTTTCATGAAATTTTTATCTTCAGTATAGTGTTGAAGGAAAGAAAGGTGCCTTTAAAATTAAGAAGATGCTAGTGCTATAAGTACTTTAAAGTTACTTACAATGGAAGACATATCATATCAAGATAGCGCGAGAGAGAATGCTGCATAGGTCAGTTTTGACTAGCATTTGCAGCTGCTCTTTGTATATTCTCCCAATATGGGACAACTAGCAAATAAGAAAAGCTTTACATGTGTCCTTCCATAGGACTTCCTCTACATAACAAAAAACATACTGAAGAGCCATTTTGGTGTAGTGGTGAAAGTAGTGGCCTAGAAACTAGGAGACTGAGCTCTAGGGCTCCTTTAAGCATGAAAGCAGACTGGGTGCCTTTGGGCTAGTCACTCTCTCTCAGCCCAACTGATCTCAAAGCATTGTTGTT
>JANHJO010001741.1:372984-389017 GCA_032468235.1 Pseudoxyrhopus heterurus | reverse complement strand
ATCCTCGACTTAGGACCACCACTGAGCCCAAAATTTCTGTTGCTAAGTGAGACATTTGTTCAGTGAATTTTGCCCCAATTTACGGCCTTTCTTGTTACAGTTGTTAAGTGAATCACTGCAAGTGGTAAGTTAGTAACAGAGTTATTAAGTGAATCTGGTTTTCCCATTGACTTTGCCTGTCAGAAGGTTGCAAAAAGTGATCACATGACCCCGGGACAATGCAACCATCCTAAATATGAGTCAGTTGTCAAGCATCTGAATTTCAATCACATGACCACGGGGATGTCGCATTGGTTGTAAGTGTGACAAATGGTCATAAACCACTTTTTTCGGTGCTGTTGTAACTTTGAATGGTCACTAAATGAATTGTAAGTCGAGGACTACCTGTGTAGCCTTGTTTCCTAGGTATTCCCCTTTGTAAAAGAGGGATGTAGCACTTTTCCCCCCTTCTGTTATTTAACTCACTAGCGACGATGTTTAAAATGTGGGCTGGATAGCTGGCTCAATGCATCCGGATTGAGATTCTGGGTACAGGAGAAACAAGATGTGGTGGAATGTGGTCTGGATTCCTAGGAGGGAGGGGCTGAGGGCAAAGAGACAGCAGAGCTTGGAAAGTTTGGTTGGCGGGAAGAGGATTAAATCAGATTGTCCTAACTATTCCCAGAATATATCTGTAGTCATGCAGACGGTTGCTTTATGAAATCTTTGGTGTTCTCTGAGCTTGGTTGTTTTCCTGCAGACGTTGCATAACCTAACCAGATAATATCATCAGCGTTATGCAGTGATGATGTTACACTAATGATGATGATGAAGTCAAACTGATGATGAAGTCAAACTGATGATGATGATGATCATACAGTAGTGACGATGTTACCTAGTTGGTAATGAAACAACCAAGTTCTGGAGCACCAAGGACCCTACAGTTCAAACCTTAGCTACAAATACTCTCTTCTATTGTTAGTTGCTTTAATCTGGCAAGAATCTGTCTAAAGCTGAAGAACAATAAAGAAAGCTACTCTTAAGTAACTCCACGTATCGTTCTTGCTTCTTGGGGCCTGACACCAAATGGCTATTTTATGCTAAGGCCTGCATCCGTTGGGAGCAGATTTAGAACAATTATCTTTAGGATCTTCCTACTGTCAAAAGATAGGGAAATATTACCATTTGACCAGAGCCAAAGAATTTGATGAGAAAAATAATGAATAATTTGGCCGGTCGCCTTCCTTGGCATCTTTTTGTTTCCGCTTAAGCCGAAAATGGATCCCTGAAAGCGACTTTGTTCCTCTTGAATCAATGATTGGAACCGACAGCCTTCTCCCAGCCATTCAAGATTTGCAAATAATGCAGGAAAACCAGTTTTTGTAAAAGACACCTTTGTCGTTTCAAAGGTCGCTGGCTACATTTAAAGTGTAATTGTGTTCTTTAATTAATTTGGGGGCAGTGCTCCCTTTCTGAAATGCTTTGGGCTGAAGAAGACGGGGAAGTCTCACCTCCGTAAGTTTCATGTGGGAACCTACTGATTTTCCTTAAAAAAAAAAGGGGTGGAGACTTTGGGCTGCAATTAATGGCAGGAGCACAAAAACTGAGCATCCCAGGAGGCTGATAACAGTTTGTGCATAGCTGGGAATCATGGGTGGTGAAGCACATCTAGAATGTATTGAGTGACAGAAGATTGCAACAGAGCTTTTGGCTACTGCAGTAGGAAGAAACTGAATACAGTTAGTTCTTGATTTACACCATAATTGAACCCAGAGCTAAGGTCATAAGTTGTGCAGGTTGTTAAGCAGGGCAGCACATTACTTGCTTGTAGTGGACATTAAATGATTGTTGTGGTCATTAAGTGCATGTGGTCATTAAACCGACTTTAGCCAATGGTCGAAGAATAGGTTTGCTTAATAACTGGCATGTTCACACTTAACAGCCGTTGCAAAAAAAAAAAAAAGATTGCAATATAGAGCATGGTCTCACGATGACCCACTTAACAGTTGTCACGATTTATGGCCGTAATGGTAGGCTCAGTTATGGTCATAGGTTGAGGACGAGTTGCGGTTCCTCATTCCAGCCAAACTTGTCTTGTTATTGTGGGGGAAAAATAAAAGGAAGGATTGCTATGTATATTGTCTTTTCTTACTGAATTAAAGGCAGATTTAAATGAATAAAAAAATAAAATGCACTTGGGTAAAAGTTAACGTGAATTCTGGCACTTCTGTCTCTCTCTAGAAAACTGAACTTTTACACCCCCAGTCAGGAATACAGTAATCCTTGACTTACAACCATTCATTTAGTGACCACTTGAAGTTACAATGGTATTTGAAAATGTAACTTACAACCGGTTTTCACACTTATGACCATCGTAGCATTCCCACAGTCACATGGTCAGAATTTAGGCGCTCGGCAACTAGTATGTATTTATGACAGTCACCATTTGTAACCTTCTACGCCGGCTTCCGAGATAAACCAAGTCAGTGGGGGAGCCACACTCGCTTAATGACCACAGGGTTCACTCAACAAGCGCAGTGATTCATTTAACAACTGTGGCAAAAGGATTGCAAAATGAAGCAAAACTCACTTAATCGCCTCTCTTAGCAATAAAAAATGTTGGGCTCAACTGTAATCATAAGTCAAAGTAGTGTTAAATAGCAAGACAGTCAGGTTTGGCTTCCCTTCAGGTCGGTTGTCTCAGGAGGGATTGTACTGGATGAAAATAATTATGCATGAAAAAATTCTGCGTGCATAAGCGCACCATAGTGCCTACCGTCCCTGTCCTACTGTCTCCATTTACCTATATATACTCTATATACGTTTTTGTTTATATATATATATGCTTATGCTTATGTTTATGTTCATACTGTACCAATATATGTTTGACAAATAAAAAAAAAAGTTGTCTCCAGAAGTTGTTGTGAATGCTCCAACAGTGGAGATTTTTAAGAAGAGATTGGACAACCATTTGTCTGAAATGTTATAGGATTTCCTGCTTCAGCAGGAAGTTGGACTAGAAGACCTCCAAGGTCCCTTCCAACTGTGTTATTCCATTAATGGGACAAGAAGTTGGTGAAGTGAAGTAAGCATTGTAATCTCCAGGATACTGTACTGGAGATAGTGCTCATAATATGAGCGTCTCAGAGAAAACTTTGTCTCTCTAGTAAATAATATATACAATTCAGAATGAAATTCTATTGTAAGCTTGGACTGGACAAATGTGTCACCCTTATAATCAACACAGGAAAAAATAGTGAAAACTGAAGGAATCAACATACTATATAGGAGTAACATCAAAAATCTGGATGAAGAAGTTTCCCACAAATACCTGGGTGTCCTTCAGACTGAAGCATCAGTCAAGCATATTAAAATCAAGAAGATTAATAGTGAATACATTAGAAGAGTGAAGAAGGTCTTAAAATCCAAACTCGATGAAGTAAATACCATGAGTTGGAATAGTAGACTGGACTCAAGTTGGGAAAGAAACCCTGCATAGGAAGATCAGAAGGCCAGAAAAGTAGTCTGCTTCTATCATTGTTTGTAAGCAATTTAGGTTGATGATGCTTAAGACAGGCAGCTCTATAAATCCAATAAGTAGCTTTATATAATTTAAAGGGCAGACTCAGTTATCAAAGAAAGAGTGGTACGGTATTAGTTGAATATGATACCATATTCATGTTTTTGATGGCCTAGCACAATCCTTTAAGACCTTGATTAATGAACATATACAATTGTTCTGAACACCACCTTTTCCTATTAAATATGGTATGTCACTTATCCCAACTTAACTTCAATAAATTTTCACACACCTTTTTTTTTTTTATTCCTGTACAAGTGTTGTTATTTCTTCTATGACTTTGATGGAGTAGAGGACCCTAAACCACAACATAAAATATAGTAAAGGGAGAAAGCATTCCAGGAGGAAAATTGGTAAAAGACTGAAACCTCCCCTTGCTTATGAAGAAGTGCTTTCTACCAGCACAGGGTAGCTCTTAAATCCATTGATCCAAACTGCATGTTGTCTAGGTGTCACCCTTTGGTGATCCAAGAGAGCTGGAATAGAGGAGGAGTTGATTGAACAGCTTTCCCAAAGTTATGGATTTAATATTGTTATCTTCCGAAATCCTTAATCAATCAATCAGAATAGAGAATAGGGATCTTGGAGGTCTTCTAGTCCAACCCCCTGCTCAAACAGGAGACCCTATACCATTTCAGACAAGTGCCTGTCCAATGTTTTCTTAAAAACCTCTAGTGATAAAGCACAATCTCTGAAGGCAAGCTGTTCCATTGGTTAATTGTTCCCACTATTAGGAAGTTTCTCCTTAATTCCAGATTGCATCGCTCCTTGATTAGCTTCCATCCATTGTTACATATTAACAATATTAAAATATTAACAATACTAAAAGAACTGTATATACATCATATTGAACAATATCACTGCAATGAAAAATTCCTGGAAAGAAATGTCACAGAAAGAAAGAAAAAATTGCTGAAACTTCATAGAGCCTTCGGTTGAAAGGGGCAGGAAGGCCAGACCTACCCACCAGACCAGATCAAAAGGAGGAGGTGTGTATATATAAATGGCACTTGGTTTTGATTCCACTACTTTATAGAATCCGGGAACAGATCAAAGAAAAGAATGCCCCTATTTTGCTATTAACACAGCTCCAGCCTAAAAAAGCCTTTCCAAATTGCCACTGTAATTTGACATCTAAGAACTCTCAGACTGTTTTGTAGTCTGACTGTTAACAGCTACCTTTCAATTCACACTTTCCCCCCACCTTTTTGAGAGACTAATTTTTGAAGTATATACTCTTTTATACTGTAATGTGACTGGATTTTCTTTAATATATGTTAGAGCAACAGTCAACAGATTGCAATTAAATTCCAGGCCTTACTGTCTGGGAACTTGGTTCCCTAGGAAAATAATAATGAAAAAAATTGCTGGAAGTTAAGGATATCCTGGAACAAAATATTACTGAAGCTGAATATATGCTATGCTTTCAATAAATACAATCCACGTCTTTCCATGCAGGTTTCAAACAACTAGAGAAAAATTAATGAAGAGAAATTCTAATGTATTACACTGGGGTTGAGCGCCAAACAGAATAAATGATTAGAAACACCTAGCCTTTATTCTGTGCAATATAGATGTATCAAAAGGTAAGACCTTTCAGATTAAGGGCATGTTCAAAGAAGACAGCAGTCATAACTAAGGGTTACTTGTGAAAATACAAGCTTTCAAAGTTGTTTTTTCCCTCCTACTTCACTGTAATGGGCAGAAGGAATAATCTTGAGGAACAGGAGGAAGAACTGCAACCAAAAGAATTGTCAGATAAAATAAATATGAGTCTGGGCCAGAATTCTTACCTGAGAAAAGTTCTTGGACAGGACCTTCCTGAATTCTCACAAAAACAGGTGGGTGGGAAGTGAATTCAGACTTGAAGATTCTGTTTCTATAACCTTAGAAGAAAAGTAGTACTAGTATGCTTTGCTTTCTCATGTGATCCACCTTGAAGGACTGATGCCCACATAACTTGAAAACTGCATTGTTTGGGGCACAGTCTGTCGCCTTTTGGCAACTTCTGCTTGCTGGTGTGGGAGAAACGAATTTCAACAACATGAAGGCAGAAGCCACACAAATAGAAGGCAACAAATGAAGCAACTCAGCAATAGGGCATATCCATACTGGTAAGTTGTCCCAGTGCAGATATGAGCCTTCAGTCTTTCTGGACTAACAGTGTTGGCTTCTACTGTCCCCTAGCCAACTTTGAGTGTGACTCTGTTTGCTTTTTCCTGTTCTGCTTTCCAGAGATCTCACACACCCTTCAAGTCCCACTATGCTGCCATACTGTAGTGAGCAGGTATTCCTGAGAAGGATGGGAGAAGAACACTGGGAGTTTATGCCAAGTATATTCCCAACAGGGTCAATGAAGGTGATCCTAACTAAAGAAAGCAGGCACCATATTTGGTCAGTGATATAGAAATATACTAGAGGTGGATTGTTACTTTGGTGACAATGACAAAGGTGTCATTTTATACTGTGTGGGAGAAGGCAACAGTAAACCCTTTCTGAACTTTACCAAGAAATTCACATGGACAGACAATAGAAAGTGATTGACAATATAGTACTGCATGATAAGTACATCAGTTTCTACTGGAATGTTATTAGTAATAATAAGTAATAATAGCTGCAACAGAGTTTACAGTACCAAACCTGGGAAAATACAAAAAAATGAAGTTATATTTTAAAGCTGGTGTTTTGACAGGTCTGTCTTTTCATGAATCTATTTAATTGCCTTTGAGTAAGTCCTTAAACCAACTGCCCAGCTTTTCATTTTTATTTCAGTCACTTTTGGCTAAGGACATGAAGATGACTGAAAACTCTATGCTAACCAGAGGTGCATGTGGTTACATACTATTATATTCTATCTAATTCCCTTCTCCGTTATGGAAAAAGATCTTGAAAATATACAATTACTGTTATACTTGGTACATGTATTCCTGCAATTTATGTACTTATGTGCAACTACGCAACTTATTGCCTCCAATGTATACTATCTCTACAGGTTTTCTCATTATACTGGAAACAACTTTTTCGGGGCCAATAATTCCTAGTATATGGACACACACAATTTCCTCAAATGCAGTTAAATGTTTTAACCAAGAATGATAGTGTGACAATGATAATCACAGACTACATCTTGGTATAAGATGTATATCCAGGATCACAGCTTTTGGCAGTAAAATAAACCCATAATGGATTTCTTTTACATCTCCATTACTATTTCATATAAATATTGCATATTAGCACATATCCATTATACTTTTGGGATAAGCAACATTTTTCATAACACAGAAAAGGAGTAAGAAACAGTAAGACAAAAAATAAAAAAATAAAAACCCCAAGATTAGAAAAAGAAATTGACTCAGCTGAAATTTGTTTTCACCACTAACATTATTTATATTTCTCCTTTCTATCCTTGCAAACTATCCTGATTTGCTTAGTGTCCAACTGCCATGCAATACAATTTTTTTATCTTCAGGTTTGTCACCTCTTTCTGAGAGTCTCATCAATTCCACCTATGACTTTTTAGATCTTCCTCTTTCTTCATAGCTATTCATTCATCTTTCCCACATTTGTTTTGCAATCTCAACCTCCTTGACACACTGTGGCTCATGATGTCAAGTGTAAATCTATCAAAGTCCTGCTTATATATGCACGCAAGTATTAAGAGAATACGAGCGAAGAAACAGATGATGAGAGAAAAGAAAACTACATGACAGTCAAATCCTGTGGATATAGAAGCAGCTAAATGTTACATAAACATCCGAGGAAAGAAAATAAATGAAACTTCCCAACTACCCCTTAATATACATGGTGCCTAACTGAAAAGTCAGTTCTTGCCTATTGTTTATGATCAATCCCTATAATTTTTGACAGTTACTTCAATCCCACTTATCTTGCAGCCTTTAACCGATTATCTTTAAAGAAGAAATGGGGCTCTTGTTAGGAGAAAGAATGATTTTTTATCCCAGCTCTATGTAAGGGAGTGAGAAATGACATTTTGGTGGATCTGAATCTCAAAGAAATCTTTCCAGAATTCTCACAAAGTTCAGCAACAGAAAACAATGATGCTATGTCTGAGCCTATATATCCATGATGGCGAACCTATGGCACGCGTGCCAGAGGTGGCACGCAGAGCCCTCTCTGTGTGCATCGTGCGCACAGTTGCCAGTCGCTAGCTGCTCTTCTGATTTCTGGTGCTCCGGTGCGCGCAAAGACCAGCTGACCAGTGCGCATGCTGGTCTTTGGGTTTCTGGCACTCCAGTACTTGTGAAGATCAGCTGGCTGGCGCACACATGCACACCGGCCAGCTGGTCTTTGGTTTCCGGCACTCCAGCGTGTCCGCACACACGCACATGTTCTGGTTTGGGCACTTGGAGCTGAAAAGGTTCACCATCACTGCTATATACTATGAACAAATCGAGCAAGCCAGCAGATCAATTAATAGGGATCTGGCAGAAGATTCAACAACAACAACAACAACAACGAGAGAATAAACAGGAAAGTGACCAAAAGGATTGAGAGTTTGGAAAAAATTTGTGCTCAGCTCTGAGAGATAAAAAGATTAGCTCCTAAATATCTACTGATAGCCAAGAGTGTATTCTGAAAACTGGAAATTTCCTATTGTGTGCAATAAAATGATCACGTTCTGTTGAGTAAGCAGAGGCTGCTATAGAGACTGTAGTAGGAATATAAGGCAATATATTTCCAGTGCACAAGTTTTCTGGGAGAACTGACCTGAATAAGTAAGTAGAATTTGTGCAAGGAAGTAAATGTAATTGAATAGGGATTTATTTGTTTATTAGACTTGTGTGCCAACCATCTCATCACTGCAACAGAAGAATGGGTGAAAATTTCTAACTGAAGGACCTATTGAAAGCTCTTTAGCAGCCAATTCAGATGGGGGGGAAAGGTGGAAGATGACAGAGGCAGCTAATATGGCTGCATATTAATAAATATCTGAAAACGAAAGTGATACCTTTAGAAAATGGAAAGGGGGACAGATCTCCAAGGAAGAAGACATAGCTAAGTAGCTAAGAATATAAGAGCAGATGTCAAAAGGTCTAAGGTTGATGAAAGAGAAGAACAAAAAAGGGTTTCTTCAGATATGCTCAAAAGAAAAGGAAAAGAAAATCAATATACCAGCTGCTCAGAGGAAATATCAAAATGGTATCAACTAAAAGGCAGACTCATAGAACTCTTATTTGGGGTAAGACTTCTCTAACAAGACAATTCTAATAGACAGTTGGAAGAAGCAGGATGAATGGCCAAAACTGAAGTTGTAGATAGAAATATAATAAAATATTTTAAATTTCTAAAATATTGTGGGGGAAAGGAGGAGGAAGGAGTATAACATATGTTTACCACTTGGATTGCTTATAAAATAATAAAGATGAGATAAAAATCTAATAAATAAAATAAATAACTAAAAATTAGGGAATATCTATTTGCTCTGAGCTGGTTTAAATCTCCAGGGTCAGAGATATTGTATCCTAGGTACCCAAAGAAGCAGCCAGTAGGCTGTCTGAATGTATTAAATGAGTGAAATGCCATAAAATACAACAACTGCTACAGGAAGGTAAATGTTGTCCTATCTTCAATAAAATGGGAAATGAAGATTTAGGGAACTACACAAGAGTCCTGTGACATCAATACCAGGAAAGATTCCACAATTAATAATGAAGCAAATAAACTATGGACATCTTGAAAACAATGTAGCAATTATTAGGAGCCTGTATGGATTATTCAAGAATAAGTCTTGCTAGACTCATATTATACTTAGCATAAAATTCCTACTTCAAAAATGCTCAGATTCCCAACAACTTTTATATAAAAGAAGGATGTCACAAGGCTCAGTTCCATACGCTATCCTTACACTTACGTTTATTTTTTATATAAAATGACAGATGAAAAGATAAGTGCTTATTAAATTTCCAAATGACAAAAATTAGATGGCACATCTAATACTGTACAAGAAGAAATAAAACACAAAGCTATCTTGATAGGTTTGAGAATAAGAATAAAAACAATTAATTTAACAAAGACAAATATGAAGTATTTCACCTAGGATTTAGCAGTCAAATGTACAGATACAGAATAGGGGGCACCCAGCTTAATAACAACACACGTGAAAAAGAACTTGAAATAATAGTTATTTACAAATATAATTAAGCAGTATGAAATGACTGCAAAAAAGACAGATGAATTTTAGGATGCATCAACAGAAGTATAAATTCCAAATTAGAAAAATAATAGTTCTAACCTTGTTGTGCTTTAGTTAGACTCCACCTCAAACATTTTTCAAGTAATTTTCTCAGTTCTAAGTACAACACTCGAGAAACAATTCAGAGAACAAGTTATAGAAGACCAAACAGAATGAGCAATGGACTAGAACAGTAATGTCAAACCTATGGCACGTGTGCCCAAAGTGGCATGCGGACCCATGTTGCCCGGCACGCCAGCCATTGCCCAGCTCAGCTCCACTGTAATTGTGTGCGCGACCCCCGGGTTTTTAGCCAGAAAAAAAGACAAAAAAACAAGCTGTTTTTCGGTTCTTTTTCAAGCTAAAAACCTGGTGGTTGTGCGTGTGACCCCCTGGAGCTCCTCCCCTGCACATGTGCACGCGACCCCCAGGTTTTTAGCCCGAAAAAAAGCCAAAAAACCCAGCTGTTTTTCGGCTCTTTTTCGGGCTAAAAACCAGGGGGCTGCGCGCACATGCATGGGGGGGGCGCATGGAGGGCGCATTGCATTGTGGATGGGGGCATGCGGGAGCACGTGTGCACAAGTCCGTGCGCGATTTGGCATGGGAACCAAAAAAGGTTCAACATCACTGGACTAGAAACTAAATCCTATGAAGAAATGCTGAATGAGTTTAGCTTTGAGAAGATTGGGGAATACTTGAAAATATGCCACATACAGAAGATAGTGAAGACCTGTTCCCACTTGTTCCACACAGCAAGATACGGTGTCTTTCTTTCATGTTACAATAAGGCAGTTTCCAGCTAAGTGTGTAAAAAAATCACAATGTTAAGAAGCACTCAACAGTGGACCCAATTATGCACAGAGGTGGTAGTCATTTTTTCATTGGGTGTATTCAAGCAAAGGCCAAATAGCTCTTTGTTTTAATCTGGATTCCTGCACTGAGCAAGACATTTAACCTTACGGACTAAATGATCTCATCCAAGTCTTTATTCTACTATACTGAGATCAAGACTATCTAAAACATGGAAATCCCAACCACACAAAGAGGCTGATGTTCATTAACAATTAATCTCATGCCTTATGAGATCTAACTCAGCATCATTCCCATCTGCTGCTAGGGAATGGGCTTGGTCTGTGTCCTTTGACATATGCAACAACTGTTCCATGTGGGAGAGAAAAATGGACTGGCAAAAAATAAAACCATCATTTGGTTAACAGACGACTTTAAAAGCCACAGAAATTTCTACTGATCTTATTGTAAGCTATTTTAGGAAACCTGTTGGCTGACAAGTGGGTAAAAAAGATTTAAGGAAATATACAGCAGATAGCTCTTTCATTCTCCACATTCAGTGATGCAGACTGGATTCACTAATCACACCAAGACACACTTGGTTTAACTAAATTAGAATTGGAGAATTTATGTATCATACTAAGTCATTGACCACAAGGGTTGGACATATAAACCTCAGCCAAAGTTAAATCCCATTATGGCTTGTGAATCATGCCAGAAAATTGGATCCTGTGTTCCTAGAAGCAGCATCGATGCTACTCTGATATAACCAAATTTTCAACTCCATTTCCAATTCCAAATGGTTAGGATGCCATCCATGACTGCTAACATCTAGCATTCCATTTTCCCTTCTTCACCTGTCCAAGAATAAAGGTTTTGATTTCTGTTTATTTATGTCTTTCAATCATTGCATAAGAAGGTAATAGTTGGCTTGAAGATAGAAAAGACAGTTTATTTCAAGCAGACTCTAAGCAGGACTTGGTTTGCTTTTGGGCAATTAAAAGGAAGTTCTCCAGCTTTTCTCAAATGTAGCAGTTGTTCAAGAGAATGGTGGATCAAGCATGTGCTTTGGGTTAACATTCCAAGCTCAGATGTTCGGAACGATGGGCATGTTCTGCATATGTCACTTTGAGCACTGGATGGTTTCCAGGGAAGGTCTGCTTTTCTTTGAGCAGAATAGGACTTATGAAATTGTTTTTCCCTTGCAACAGGTGAGGGATGGTAGAGCTATAGTTGACAAACGAATAAAAAACAAAACAAGAATTGTTAGAAAAGCTAAATCTAAATATGATTTTAAAAATAAAATAGCGTTAGGTGACTGAGAAGCCAGAACTGTTTAAAATGTTTATTACAGTGATATTAATACACACACAAAAGAACCGATGCAACAGGGAACCAACAACAAAAACAAAACAAAAATAAAAATCATGGAAAAGGAAATAAAAACAATGAAATGCCAGAAAGCCTCTTTGACGTGCTCCAAATAATGTTTTGATGCTATGGTTGCAGTCCTCAACCACTTCAATGAGGCTTCTCTGCACTATGGTTTCAGGAGAGCAGCCAATGTAAGTAAGAAACAGATTTTTCAAATTAATTCTCTATTTTTAATACATGCCTTGGCTGACAAGCTTTGTGCCATACTCTTGCCTTGTAATGAAATGAGTCACAAGAACCAGGCTTCATGCTGGGGAAGTTAGGCTAAAGAATCCTAAAAACTATTTCTACTGGAGCTAACACTAAGGTGAAATATAACAACAACAACAACAATAACAACAAAATCCCATGTATCCCTTAAGTGATAGGCTTCACTGAAAGAAATGTACTGTCTTATTTTTACATGTTTTAATTAATAGGCTTGTGAGATAATTACACAAAAAGTAAGAAAGGTGGTCAAAGAATATGTTTCTGATTTGGGGTGCTTTAAACCTGGGTGATTTAAAGGTATATAACACTAAAAATATGCGGCACAGAAGAACAAGGGGGAGAGAGACAATTCAGACATTAGCTCTTCTTGTTTAGCCATATAGAATATGGACATCTAAGATGGAAATGGACTAAACTGGGAAGTTCTAGTTGACAATTTATCTCCTAGGTTGCCTTTTTCTTCTTTACAAGGCAGGAGTTTGCACTTGCACAGACCCCTATGCAAAGATAACAGCTAGTTCCTTCCTCTTAAGGCTGGTGATTCAGGGTCCAGAAAATGGAACTAAAGAGCCCTACTGGATTGTGTCACTTGCTTAATTCAAGCTATGCCTTCAATATGTCTTCTAATGTGTCTTCTAATTGAAGAACTATTCTGCAAGAAGGGGTGGGCTTGGCAAAAAGAATATGTAGACAATTTTGTCTTTGTTCCTGAAGATGATATTCCTATTGGGAGAAAGAAGACTTCATGCTTTTGGAACCCAATAGCCAGACTGCTGGGAACAGAAGTCTTATTTAGCATCCAAGATCTGCAGCATCCTGGAAAGGGAGAGAAACGGGCAATTTTCTCCTGCTCCTGATAGATTACTCCCTGATTACCATAAGCGATTCTAGAATCAACTGCATCATAGAAAGAAATCCAAGAGAAAGGATTAGGCAAAAGCATCACCATGCTACCTGCTTCTGTGCTGTAGTTTAGCTCCTTCTATTCAGTTTTGTTTTTAGGTATATTTTTTCATGTAACCTTTGTTATGCTATTTTAAGGAGTCCAACTGAAACAAAGGATTGTAACAGCAACAATGATGCTTATAGATCAAGGCTACAGTCTTGATCTAGCTATCTGAATTTAGCTCAAGTATACCAAGCAGATTGAAATACACAGCGACCAGATCTGGGCTGCAGAAATATAGATGACTATTACAAGGCAGCAGAGAATCACAGAAACATCTACCTCCTTTCCAACATTTCATGGTTATCCATATTTTACTTTTATTGAGTACAAAAAGAAAAAAAAGGAAAAAAGAAAAGAAAAGAAAAGAAAAACACCCACATATTTTTGCAGACCAGATTTTATAGGCTTAATGAAATACACATAACTGGGAAAAAGTGTACACTGCTGGTCTTATTTTTTCAAAGATTTTTTCAAAGGCTACTTTCTCATTCTTATAACATGTTAATATTGAATTCCTTATGTTTACACCAATAAATAAGAATTTACATATATAAAAGGAGATAATCTTGCATCTTGACAGTTTTATCTCTTTCAGTATTTTAACTGGTTTAGATTAATTCTTGAAAAACAACATCTCATTTTTTCCAGACACGAAGATGGCTTTATTTGGCACATGTTTTTTTAATTCTTTTCAGTCTTGTTATTACCACACAAATATAATTTATTTTAGTTGGAGGTCATTTTCAGTTGTTTAGGGCAATCATTTTCCAAACTTCCAATGTTTTTTTACATTGGTTAATCTGCTAGTGAACCTAGAGATTACAGAGAATCGTAGTGTGGGCTCTACCACTCCAATCGATTGATGTCTACTATCTCATGAATGACCATAGGATTGCACTGTAAAACATCTTTGTTGCATTTGCACAGAATCCTAAAGCATGGTACAATCTTATGACAATGGCCTGTGTTGAAGGATTCAAATGGTTCAAAAGTGTTTATACACTGCTGCTCAATTTTAAGTTCACAAAATGATTTCTAGAATCTATAGCAGGGGTGTCAAACTCAAGGTTCAAGGGCCGGATCCGGCCCGCGCGGTGTTAAATCTGGCCTGTGGGGCTGGCCTGAAAATAGCAAAGGACCAGCCCACGGTGCCTCTGGCAGCCAAACCGGGGCTCCTGGATGGCCTGCTGCAGCACTCTGTGGGCCAAAATGAGGCACAGGGGCCACATGAGCCGCCCCCCATGTTCCATTTTGGCTGGCAGGGTGCTGCAGGAGGCATCTGTCCCATCTCCCCCACTGCCAGCCCACGGAGGAGAAATACAATGCTGATCCGGCCCTTGAAGAAATCCAGTTTGACACCCCTGATCTATAGAATATGGGTGATCTTTATATATGATTATTTGTGGTTTTGTATTACTACAATTCCTGAGCATAAAGGACATTTGTGACATGTAAGACTGCATCTCTTTCACCAAGAACAATGAAATGCATTTTAACATGAGAACAAATGATCAAGTTTTTCTTTGCTTGTCAGTTTTCAGTCTATTGTTGATCTAGAAGTGGTGGACTCATGCCTAGTCTCCACTATGTTTCAAAGGACAGAAAGTAGGTTAAACCTTGGTAGCAGCATCCATTTATTTCTATTTGTAAATGTATGGCAAACATTTATAATTTTCCCGTTGCATTACATTTTTGAGACATTTACTTCTCTAAGCTAGAGTCTGTCATTATCTCCAACTTGAAATGTGGTTATTTTTAATTAAAATTAAGCAAAACAAGATAGCTTCAAAACTTGTGGTTTGAAGTTGATTTATTGACAATTAACAATAGTTGGAATTAACTATAGCTTGTCCAGGTAGGTTCAGGCTATCAGAAAAAAATATATATTTAGTTTAAAACCAAACCAGAACTTTCAAACTCATTTTTGTTAGATTTGTAAGAGGGATTGTAGTGGCTGTTTGCCGCAGCTCATTCTTGTAAAATGTTGGTTGCAACATCAGTCTTCCAATTTCTAATCCTTCTGCTAGCTGTTCATTTCTCTAATTTATACCAGGGACTTGAGAATTTCTCTTGAGAGTGGTTTGGAGCTATGTTATTATTACCAATAGCACAAGGTGCTACTACTAGTATTGCTGTTTCCTATTCTACATTTTTCTATTACTTTGAAGCTATCCTGGCTGGCCCAGTGGGAGGAGTTTCCTCATTGTATTTTCACTGCACATTCAATGGAAGAGTATGAATTAAGGAAGGCTACAGATTGCTAGATTGATGATAGGACAAAGAAGAACATTTCTGCATGTGTCCTCAATTAACTGAGATATGAGTAAGTTAAGGCATTATACTTATGAGCATTTCTTGGAAATTCTTTTGTTTTTCCCCAATGAACAAATCAAACTCTTTTCTCAAGATTCAGAAGTGGTGGATACACTTGCAAGTGTATACACAAACACACACACAAAAGTTACAACAGCCTAGAAGAGTATAATAATGAGGACAAGATTGAAAAAAAAACAAGCAGAAAAACAGAAAGAGGATTCCATTATCACCCTGTCTGCAAGGCCTGGGACTACTACCAGGTCTTCAATAATTTCCTGAATACATAAGAATGGCAGCCATATGCATCTCTGGAGGGACATCATTACAGAGGGCAGGAACTGCAACAGAATACAAGTAGGCCTTGACTTACAACAGTTCATTTAGTGACCGTTATAGCCATTGCAGCATCCCCATGGTCATGTGATTTACATCTGGATGCTTGACAACTGGTTCATATTTATGATAGTTGCAGTGTCTCAGGGTCATGTGATTCCCTCTTGTGGCCTTCTGACAAGCAAAGTCAGTGGGAAAGCCAGATTCACTTAACAACGGTGTTACTAATTTAACAACTGCAGTGATTCAC
>JANHJO010001741.1:237325-249806 GCA_032468235.1 Pseudoxyrhopus heterurus | reverse complement strand
CTGGTGGGATTCGATCAGCCAAACTGCTGATCTGCAAATCTGCAGAGTAGTCTGCAGTACTGCATTCTAACCACTGCGCCACTGCAGCTCCACATCATCAAGGCTAAACAAATCCCCAAACAATCACATTTTGCATTGATGCTTAAAAGGGGGTATGCCTTCATTAATCTAATCAGGTAATTTTAATGAGAGAAAGAAAACAAGTAAGTAAGCAGATTCACACCATGCTATTTATTTCCCCTCCCCCAAAACACCACTACTTTTAATATGCCTATATAAGGCAATGAAGGTGAAATTCATTGTATATTGATGATATACATTTTGTGGAACACTATGATATCACAATTTTATTGGTGTATCGTTTCTGAGGCTTCTTCAGTACTGGAAGCGGCTCCTGCATACTCATAGCTCATTCACAGAGGTCTCTGTCAATTGGCTATAACTTTCCCTTTTTAAAAGCAGGGTACCCTCTTCCCTAGGAGAATCAGCATGTTTGGCAAGCAGATAGGACTTGCTAAATTCTCCTCTGAGGCAAATGACACCCAGCTAGGTCAAAGGAAGATACATCAACAGCATTATTATTTTTGTGTTTTGTTCTTTTTTTCTTAATAATTAAAAAGTAATTAAGAATGTATGTGAAGGTACCGTATTATTTGCAGCACTTGGATTATGTCTAATAGATATAGATATCAGGCTTCAAAACTCTACCAACAAAAATTTCTGACTAAATTACTGCTCCCAAGAATTCCTTCTCTATAATTGCACACTTCTATCTCTTTCAACTCTCAGTCTATTGACATCACTGCTCTTAAGGACTTGTGAAGCATTTCAGAGCACCCTAATCAGGAACTGGGGCTGTTACCCCAATAACAGCACCCAGTTTTTCAACAATTGTCCTTCTTAACCCTTCTCCACCCCCACCTCTGTACTCAAGGCATCCCTGGTTCCTCTTCAGTCTCTGAATGAATCTTCAGTGATGACTATGTTTCAGTGGAATTGTTGTTTCACAAATCAGATTAGAAGACCTGCTTAGCTCAAAGCATTGCACCTCTTCAAAGTTTTCTACATTATGTTACTCTGTGAGGGAAATGGGTGGTATAAAGTTAGATAAATGATAGATGATAGGTAGATAGGTAGATAGGTAGATAGGTAGGTAGATAGATAGGTAGATAGATAGGTAGATAGATAGATAGATAGATAGATAGATAGATAGATAGATAAACTCCATGTAGAAGACTAGTCTCAATTACCTTCCAAAGTCTATCAGCACTTCCTTAAAATGGAAACAGCTGTGTTCCCAAAATTCTGAGTATGTTTTTCATTAAATTATAATGTATACAACTAGGATGTACAGTAGAACCACTACTAGAAAATGAGAAGAGGAAACAGTGGAAGTAACTACATAAAAAGTATTCCTTTAGGACCAAGTGTGATGAATTATTTCAGTCTGAATCACGATGCACAATCATTCAGAGCAACTATTCACTTTTAAAAAATAATTATTGAATTATGAATCATAGTGCCCTCATTCATGGAATGGTGGAAGTAAAGAATCTGTGAAGAAAAAATTATATTTTCTAAAATTTATATGCTGCTTATCAAAACAGATGTAAAAATAATATACAATGGAACTTTAAAAAGTAAAAGAAATTAGTACAGAGCCTTACTATATTCTGGCCTTTTTTGCAGCTTTTGAAAAGGATAGAAATATGTGAAAGAGCATCAAAGGAAGACTGAAATTAATTTTATTGATTTCCATGTTTTTTCTTAAATACAACATGTAGCTTTTCATATAAAAACCACATGGGTCCTCCAGGAAGCAATGCAAAACAAAGCAAGCAGAATGTACTGTATATAAAGAGTGCATATTGTCCTTAATATGTTTTGCTGCAAGCACATTTGGGCTTAGAAGATATAGAGTTCTTCATTCGATAGAACTGTTAAATACCTATATTCACATGAGCAGTCCCGAAAGTGTACACAATGAAAAATGTTTGGGTGAAAAGTTCTTCACAATTTTTAACATAAAGGATTTTTTATTAATGTTAGGGCGAAAATAATCTGGGTTCAATCTCCTGCCTTTCCATTAGATTAAAATTCTTCCACTTTCCAGCCCCTTTTGCTCAATTGGTTTCATCACACGAAGGAGCAAAAAGGAGATACAGGTAATCTTCAATTTACGACCACAACTGAACCCAAAATTTCTGTAGTTAAATGAGACAGTGGTTAAGTGAGTTTTGCCCCATTTTATGACCTTTCTTGCCACAGTAGTTAAGCAAATTACTGCAGTTGTTAAGTGAAACTGGCTTCCCCACTGACTTGGTTTGTCAGAAGGTTGCAAAAGGTGATCACATGACCTCAGGACACGGCAACCGTCATAAATACGAGTCAGTTGCCAAGCGTCTGAATTTTGACCACGTGACCACGGGGATGCTCCAATGGTCATAAGTGTGAAAAAAGGTATGTCACATTTTTCAGTGCTGTTGTAACTTTGAACAGTCACTAAGCGAATGGTTGTTAAGACGAGGACTACCCGTAGATTTAGCTCAGTATGAACACTTCTCCGTGAATTGAAACCTTAAGAAAGAAGTTTTAAATTTAGACTTTTCTTTGTGATGTCATACTTAGAGCACGTTTTCTCCCAACTGCATCTTAAAAATCCATCCACCAATCCATCGCTATACAGTTCAACCTACCATCTCAGGATTCTTCCATCCATCATAAAGGTAAACTGAGTTATTGAAAGACTGTGAATACAAGATGGTTATATAGTACATCTTTCCCCCCGTTCTTTCTGCTAGGCCTATTTATATGCACACCAATGGAAAATTTTCATTTTTTCTGTTTCTAACATTTAGGACTTAAATGTTTCGTAATTCAGCTGAAGTTGCTGAGTTTAGCTGTTTTTACTCAAAGCTTCTTAAGTGCAGCTAATAAGAGCAATCAGTTTTACCTACATTAGGAAAAGATAAGGCATAAAGTGTTAGCTGAATTATAGTTTGTTCAGATCAGCCTGGCAGGAAGAACAGGAGTTCTCTAATGAATAAATAAATATTGGATGTATATAAACACAATTCTTATACCCAAACAATTGATAATGTACCGGTAATAATCTTGGATATTTTCATACATTATCATTTGAACAAAAACCTAGTCAATTCCAAAAGACAGAAAATTATTCCTTTCCTATATGCAGTCCTAGAATCCCCCTTGAGGCTAAGGCTATCAGAAAATGTAGCAATCTCTTTATACATAAATTTTCACACACTTTTAATAACTTTCAGCTTTGCTATATAAAAAAAATTAGCAAGTAGTTTCTCAGAACTCTTGCTTGACAAAAGCTTGACAAGAGAAATGCTTCTTTAGTTAACTTGTAGGTTATTAAACTAAGAGAAGGTAAGTAGCATCATTTGATCACTGAAATTGAGAGCTTCCGTATAGGTGGGCAAACTTCAAGTCATAGAAAACATTACCAAAGCTATATTTGAAGCAAGATGTAAAAGTTCCTCGGTAGGACTATCCTACGTTGCTAAGGAATGCTGAAGATGGATGAAATGACTTTCTGTGTTAAACATAGCTGATTCTAGTCTTGTCTTGTTTATGTGCCTAGTGGTATCTTGTACTGATTATTCCTTTTTACAAAAACACAGAAGACAATCCCTCAATACATCATCTGCAGGAAGGGAAAAAAAGACATGAATATAGTTAAAATGGATAAGGGCAGAATAAAACATTTTTTTTGTACAGAAGAAGCCCCTATGCTATTTTGTTAAAAAAAATAAGAGTTCACAACAGAACAGAAATTCTGATAAAATACCTTTTAAAAATCCACAAACTGTAGGAATTACAAATATGGCCTGATAGAACAGTTAACATAAATGTTTCATGGCACCATTTAATTAATATAGCCTTGTACTGTTTATATACATAGGGATCATTCTGTAATATAAAACTAGAACATGGGAATTTGCCCTAGGACATTCAAAATAAAATTTCTTTGCAAGGGATTTTATGATTTAAAGAACAATCACTCAAGATTTTAAATCCCAACGAGAACAGGAAGTCTAGATTTTCTGTAAACTATTCTTTACCCCTTGATCAATTTTGTTGCTGCTTCTACTTGACATTGGGCCCAAAATTATGAAAAATATATCAGAAATATCTGCAACCAGTTGTTTTTTTACTAAGATTTCACAGGCCTTACATTGTTTGCTATAAGATCTCTTTCTGAAGCTTCCAAAATGAGACTATATTTTGATACTTATAAAAACAATTGCTCATTTTATTTTATTATGCTGCAAAGAACTAATTGGAAAGTGGCATTGGCTTGGATTTATTGGAAATCCAGCTAATACAAGCCAAGAAAAAAATGCTGTTCAAGTATAAAAAATACTCTAACTCTAAGTTTTCATGTTCACACATATAAACTTAACATCTCATTACATTTAAATGTTAATTCTAGTGATATAAATGGAACAATATATAGCCAGGTCCTATATTTACAGAAAGAAAACTTGACAAATTCAAATGGGATTTACTAGTTAAAGGTTTGAAATAATTTGTAAGGCTTTTCAAATCATTTTGTATAAAATCTCTTATACCTCTTTCAGTGGAGGTTTTGTATTATTTGTTCTAAAACAATGCTACGTATTTTTTCCAGGAATTAAAAATATTCAGGAATATGGTCATATCCAATCTAACATAACCCCAACTATTTTGTTTAGCCAAAATACTATCAATGAGCCAATTCCACATAAAAAGCAACCATGTAATCTTTAACTTTTAAAGCAGCAACTGTATTTCCTTGTGACAGTGCTGAAGAATCAATGAATTACAAGACGTGTTGAACAAAGTTATAGACTTCTACATTGTTGATCAAATTATATTAAAGTCATAAATTATCCAAACCTACAATTTACTATGTTTTATTAAATAAGAAAAAAATGCAGTGAGCCATCTGACCATGGTTTACAATCCACAACTGATGGGGTTCATACAAAAGCTTAAACTAGAATTACCAAATCTGGGCTGCAAAATCCAAACAGCTCTAGCCAAAAATAGATATAGAATATATATATTTGAAGTCCTCCATATCTGGTTGAACTAGTAAACTCAAATCAAACCATGTTTTGCTTAATATGTGAAGCCAACTGAGCATTCCTCATTACACAATTAGAATTCTCAATGTAGGTAAATAAATAAATTTGTATAAAACCAAATTTTAAATGCAAAGAGTAATTTTCTTAAGAGAAGAACCAGGGACAAAGAATGTGAGACCAACATATTGGCTTTCTGTTAAAGGGAAGAAACACCATGCAAATCTTCCACTGAGCATTGAAGAAGCAGTTAACTGAAATAGAAAAATTGGTTGATTTGGTTTAACATGGTGCCCACTTCCTTAATTTTTCTGAGAAATCAAATCAACTCAAAAAGAGAAATACTAATAGGGTTTTTTAATATTCAGCTATCTTTTTGTTTTCAGCTAGGATTTTGGAATGTTGTTCATTAAACACTTGTAGAAAAATAAGAACTGAAATCCTTAACACAGAGAGACCCATGGCATTTCTTAATTCTTATTAGGAAATCTGCAACTTGTTGTGAAATAAACTGAGTTTTGTCCAGTCTATTCTGTCTGGCTACCAACAGAGTATTTGTTAGTAGAATATGCATCTGTTCTAGCCCTCATACCATACATTTAGCTTAGAAGAGTTGAGGAACCATATGACCAAATCTAGAGAAAGTAGAGAAGCAGCTCAGGGTAGAAGACAAGGATAAATTATTGCATAGATGTTACATGTGGTAAAATAATCTGTTTGTGCAAACAAGTCTGAGAAAACTAATTAGGGTTCATCAAGATGAAGGATGGTGTTATCTAGCCCTCTTTTTGTGACCCTTAGAGCCCCCTCTGAAAGGTGATGGCACTTTTGGATCATTTATTAAATTTGTAACGACTCCAGGAGGTGTACAATAATAAAATCATAACTAAAGATCAGTTGAGGTGGAAAACACATTAAAACAGAGTATAAGCTCTAACATATTAGAGTTAAAATGAGATATCAAGGCAACACCCAAACTCCAGTTCTAACTACATTAAGCAACGTAACCCCATCTACTCTGTGTAAACACATCCAATGGCCCTTGTTTCCAAAGGCTTCCATCCCTGATGTAGATGTACCATCTCTGAGTACGCATAATGTTTTTATCCCCGAGTGCAACAGACCTATTTACAACATCTGATAAATTAAGTCTGGTTCCAGTTGATAAGTAAAAATAAAATACGGTTTGGGAACTGAAATCAGATAATGTGCAGGAGGAGACAGCCTAAAAGCACACAGCTTGTCCATATAGCATTATGTTATTATATCCTAACTAACCCCAATATATATCACACAAACTGTAGCTATATAGGCATTACTTGATATCTCATGGGAAAACGCTGTTTTTAAAGACATATTTACAAACTCTAGCTTCTGAAAAAGTTTTGAAACTTAGTTTTGAAGTCAGCTGTTTTGCTTGGTCTTCACTTCTGTGCCTGCTCTATGAATCTCTGTGTGTGTGTGTGTGTGTGTTATGTGTGTGTGTGATTTAAAGGAAGAGAGAATATATTTTAAACTTGAACACAAGGGTTTGGGGATGGACAAATTATACAAAGTGCGTTGAAACACTACGATACAAACTCTACCACTTTTGTACATGTCTCACATACACGTAAGTGTCAGAGCTTCCATCAAGATGTCACAATGTACATTTAATTTTTTTCTGATGAAATCATGGCTTACATTAGATGCCACTGAATATGCATACGCTGCTTCCCCGTGACCATATTCTTAAAGACACACTTGGCAAATAAAATTGTCAATTAAAAATCATTTCCTGAAAGAAACTGAAATACTATGTAATTTTCAAGACATATTTTTTTCTTTGTTTTGAGGCCATTTCTTGAACATTGTTTTGGAACTTCAAAATTTATCCCAGAACTTGTTTTGTTCTTGATACTCTCAAAATACCAGTGGAAGAAAACTTGCTGGACTGTTCTTATAACCTCTTGATCCTTCTCTGCTTTCAGAAAAGGGGACCCCTAAAGTCTGAATTACCTATATCATAAAATTTGTGATAGAAACTGACAAACCTGCCATTCTTTGGTACTAACGTTAAGCATGTATTAAGTATGCTACTTTATACATATTTCTAAGAAGTACTGGTACATATTTGGCATCTAAATACTGCTATGAATTATTTATCTCATAATCTTAGAAGTGAATGATTCGATACATCCTCAACAATTTCATTTTCATATGTCCAGTCCAATTATAAAAATATTGAATGTTTAAATGCAGCCTCCTGATTTGAAGTTTTTGCAATTAAAACATCTAACATAACCATCTGTTTTATAAGACAATAGATTATATTTAAAATAAAACTAAGAGTTTTATGCAGAAGTGAGACTAATTTTTTGAGCACTGTCAGCAACAGTGATGTGGCCATGTAACTGTATGACTATAAATCATATCCAAAACAAAAGGAATTTATGACAACAGAAGCATTTTTTTTCTTCTTGTGGGGAGGAGGGAGGTTAAGTGTAAGATCAAGACAGGAAATTGTTCTTGTTAAGCTGAAAGATCATGTAATTGTTTATTTGGGAAAACTCTGATTTACCTTAAACTATGTGCAAGGTTGGAATGAGAAGGTCACCATATATTAAATTGCAGTCCAGTAGACAACCAAGGTCAACAGCAAATTTTCTGGAAGTTTTTACTAGAGAGACCTCAAGCTTTTTGTATTCACAAAAATATGGTTAAGATTTCCCCTTGGGGCACCTAACTCCAGAGTATATAAAGCAAATAAAACAAACCACACAAACCAGAGCGTGTTGAAGGATATTAATTTAAGATCTTATATGTTACTGGGTCAGAACAGCAAACCAATGTTGCTTTAAATCTTCCTACAAAGTCCCTGGTGGGGTCCCACAAAACCTTTGGGCTAGGAAAGCTGGAAAATTGAGTTGACTGGCTAAATTCAGACATGCAGTGGGTGGCCTTGAGCAAACTGTTCTCTCATATTCAGTTTCTCTAGTGAGGGAAATCAATATAGCTGTTATACAATAGTTGAGAAGTTAAAAGGTGGATTTGTACAAGTCATTGCATTAACATGAAGCTGATAAATTTTGAGGACTCTGCTAAAAGTTTAGTATATCTCTTTTCTCCATCATATAAGAAATATATGCATCAAAGACATTTAGAGCTGTATTTTCAGGATAGAACTCAAAAGATGTAATGTTTTAAATTGTGAAGCAATCCGTGTAAGTCTGTTGGATATTCACACATTTATTTTTACTTTCACATCTCTTCTAAAGCAATATGGTTAAGGTGTATTTTTAAGATGTGTGCTTGGAGATTTATCTACTGAAGCACCAATACTCCTGTATACTTTATTGTTTCTAGAGGCCCTATGTTAAAAATCTAGACATCAATGAGAGCCAGCTTCTTCCATCCTAATTTAACGTCTTCAGCCTCAAATTATGAAAAATTGTTTGGGGTACTGGGTCTTAATCTTATGAGACTATGGGAAGATCTTATGAGACTATGGGTATTATCACAGTTTAGTCTAACAGTTAAGGCACCAGGCTAGAAAACAGACTATAGTTCTAATCCTGTTTAGGCATGAAAACTAACTGGGTGACTTTGGGTCAGTCTCTCTCAGCCCAACTCACCTCACAGGGTTGTTGTTGTGGGTAAAATTGGAGGAGGAAGGAGTATTGGGTATGTTCCCTCCCTTGAGTTATGTATAAAAATAATACAGTTGGGATAAAAATCTTAAAAACACATGGTGGTCAGAGGCAATTTGTTATGACAGGAGCAGTCAATCAAAAAACAGCAATTGACCAGGTAAAATAGCAAGCTTCCTTTTTGTTGTCCAGTAATTTGGGCTTTTTCTTTCTTGACCAGGCAGGTACTATGAGTCTGACACAAGGATGTTGATATTCATGAGAAACTCAGGAGCATAATCAGGATACTAAAGGCCTGGGATTTGTCTTGAGAAGGAATGTGCCCACTGCATATTGAGACCCACAGGCAGTTTACCCATGATATTAAAGAGCACTAGAGAACAATCCTGCTTTGCAACAATCAACATTTCTGATTTAAACATTACTGGGTCCGATTCATCACAAAGAGGACAAGTTATTATGGAGTTTGCAGTTGAGGTAGGCACTTAACCCAACTATCAATTCTCCAATGCATTTATTCTCCAAAATAGTGTGTAATCTGTAAATCTGAGATATCCGCTAGTTCTTCTATGGGAATCTGTTAAGAACCAATCCTACCTGACTTCTAATATTCATTTGTCTTAAATGTAGTCCTCGACTTACAACTACAATTGAGCCCAAATGTCTGTGTAATTGTTAAGTGAGTTTTGTCCCATTTTACAATCTTTTGCCACATTTGTTAAGTGAATCACAGCAGTTGTTAAGTGAATCATGCAGTCATTAAGCGAATCTGGCTTCACCCAATGACTCTGCTAGTTGGCAGCCAGCTGGGAAGGTTACAAATGGTATCACATTTGTACAATTGTCATAAATACATGCCAGTTGCCAAGCACCCAAATTTTGATCACGTGACCATAGGGATGTTGCAACAGCCATAAATGTAAAAATCAGTCATAAGTCACTATTTTTAGTGCCATTGTTAACTTTGAATAGTCACTAAATGAACGGTTGTCTATATATTAGCAATAATTATAATTATTGCTAATATAAAATATCTCAAATGCAGGCCACTAGGACATTTTAAGCAAATAATACTGCAGAGCATAAAATCTTCACCCTGGCTCAATGTTACATTCTCTTGGGTTCTATTCATTTCATCTAGACACAACTTTAAATGGGAACACTTTCTGACAATAAAATTATTGTCCAATAAAAATTGGATACAAGGGATCTTCAAGAATAACTACTCATCTGTACAGAATACCCTACTCATTTCTACTATTATGAAAAAAGACTGGGCATTACATTTAAACAACTGCTGAAGTGGCACATTTTAGAATGGATGCTACTTTAAAAGTACATACAGTATGCTTGGGTGTTGAACTGCCTCAGATCTATTAAGGTTCAAAGAGAACCAAATTTGCTTACTTTTTATTAATAGGCAATATTTCTCACATAGGGCTGTTAGTACTAGGAATAAGTACTCAATATTACAATACAAGAATTGATTTTCATAGCAGGTTCCCAGATGTGAAAACAGCTTGTGCTTTGTACTTTTTCAAGACATGCATTATTTGTGCCCAACAGGTTTCCAAGTAAACCTTGTCTTCTCCCAATTTCTGTGTTCTACAATCACCAAGCTCCAGTCAATTAGATACACATTCCATTTTTTATCGCGATGCTAGCTGTTAAAGAATAAAAGATTCTAAAATGGAAAGAACTGAGTCATACTTTGCTGATCAGAACACTGATGGTAGAAGGTGCAAGAATGAAATTGTGCTCACGCCAACAAATGCACTAAGTTGTTACAAGTAATGTGTCCTGAAAATCAAATACGTATGAGTACAAAAGAGAAAATGAGAATAGGTTGGATGAGATTTATTTTTAATATTTGCCCATACCTGAAAACATATAAACATCAAAATACTTCAACAGCAATGTAAATAGTTCAAATATTTTATAAATTGCTGATATTACAACAGTATTCATTAATACTATCAGCATTTTCTTCACAATCAATTACTTCTCTTTACAAATATCATTATAGATACCTAAATGTAGAATACAGATGTTTAAAACATTTGTATGTCTTTATGTTGCATATGTATACACACACATTTATTTGTTACGATGCTTTGTCATTTATTTTTCCCCTTAATTCTACATTTTTCATTTTGAAAATTATATGTATGATGTTTATTCCCTCTTGGAAATGGAATTCCAGATCTAAGTTTAGCTACCAAAATTATCCTTCCACACTTAATCATGTAAATTCATTATGTTGGAACAGGCAAGTAGGCTTCACTCAATAGGCAAGAAGGTTTGTATTCCACCAACCATTCCTTCAGTTATCCTAAAACCATTCAGGGCTTTAAATATTAAATAAATAAATGCTCTTTAAATAAAGCAAATCAACCAGGACACAAATATGAAACCAGTGAAACTTTTTCAACAAGGCTTTTGTATACATCTCTGGACTGAGGGCTAACGACCTCGTGAATAGTATAAATAGGAAACAGTAGTATTATCTCAAATATATGATAGGTTACAAGATGTCTACCAAGAACAGATATACCAAAGGTCATTGGCTGTAACTTTTGGCAGTAACTCTAGTTTCTCATCCTGACTATTTGTATCCAGCTTAATATTCTTTCCTTACAAAGTCTCATTTTTAAAATATGACATTCTAAACTACTGTAGACTTTAATCAATGACTCTGTGACTGTTATGGTTAAATTCCAAGAAGTAATTAAGCCTCTTAGTTTTACAATCCGAATTATTAAAATATCCCAAAACAAAGAAAATTTATCTATACAAAAATGTATCTGCACAAGAATTTTCACCAACATCAGTAATGTCCAGGCTGGGTATAACAGAGTTAAAACTTTAAATTGAATTGAGATGGAACATAAATCTAAGATAAACATTTCTATCTGAATTTGTTCACATCATGTTTTTCAAAACTAGCTAAGATTATCCTGACATGTCAAAATATACTTTCTCCTACTCACACAGCTTTTTTATCAGGCTTAAATTTCTGAGAAAAGAAATGTACATTAGAAAAAAGAATTGGGAGAACTTATTCCACTTCATGTCTTGAAAGCTGTAATTAAAATTCAATATTGCACTTTACATATGGATTTTTATTTGAAACTCCTGTCATGACTAAATCTTAAACTTAGCTAGTTTAATAGAGCCCAATAAAACAGCTCTATTGAATTATACCAAGCCACTGTAGTACACCAGGCTGGAATCTGCTTCTTTTATTCCTGACCACCGTACTAAGTTTTAAACCAACAATGTGTGGTTAGCATCCAAGAACTATTTATGCACAGCATAGAAACTTTCAAAAGCCACCCCTCTTCCTTCAAAGAAAGTGCATACATTTACACCTCAAGTATTTCCCTCCAGTCTGCTATTCCTATTGTCACAGTGTTATGTGCTAACAGATCTGCACACACTTGCCAAATATCACTCACTAGAAACTGAAACACCCCCACAATATGGATCCATTTTAAAAGGGTTTTTTTTTTCATTTAGTGTCGGTCTCCTATCCATAAAAGACTATACGTACATACTCAAATGCAAAAATCTCAAGATTTTTATAGTTAATTCTTGTTTATACAGTGAGATAACTTTGTAATATACTTACAGATAAATATAAACAACATAAATGGACATTCTAAATGTTTAATATTTATAAGGAAGCTGTGTGGCTCAAGTGGTAAGATCACTGTACTGCAGTACAGCAGATCAGCAGTTTGGCTGATCGAATCC
>JANHJO010001741.1:172061-194561 GCA_032468235.1 Pseudoxyrhopus heterurus | reverse complement strand
CCGTTTACAGTAGGAATACCTGTGGTTCATGTGTTGCGAGTAAGACCCCGAGTGGGAGAAGCGTTTGCCACATTTGTCACACTGATATGGCTTTTCGCCTGAGTGCAGTCGTGAATGCTCTATAAGGTGATGCTTGTGTTTGAATGCTTTCTTGCAAATCTGACACTGATGTGGTCTTTTTCCTGCGGAAAAGCACAATACAACAAAGAGATTATTGTAGCGGAAATATTCTTCAGAAACAAAAATCCAGCAAAGCATTTCCCCGGCACTCTTGAACTATTTTATTTCTTTTTCAGAAAATGTTCAAACAAGAAAACAAACGTCATAGCTTCGTGTAAGCATCTGGCCTATTCCCAGAATTAAAAAAAAAAAAAAGCAGCAACTAGAAAGCTCAGCAGTGGTTGCCCTCACATCCTAATGAATGAATGAACCACACAATGTTTTGAAAATATGAAAGTTGAATGTTCAAGAAAAGGCTTAGAGTATGCAATATCACAACAGGAAATGGAGATCTTGTGGAGAAAGCATTTTTCTTTGGATTTTTTTTTATTCAAATACAGATTTGTAATTTTTAATGCCTCTTTGGGGAAGGCATGGTGCCCAATTTTTTTTTCCAAAAAAAATATATGGCACCATGATAGGTCTGTGGCAGATAGGAAGGGCCAGCAAAACCACTGTACATTATGAGGAAGTTTCCTCCAACAACAGATGGCAGAAAGTGGCAACAAGTGGTTGGGAGGCGAGTGTGTCTGCCATATGGCTTGTCTTATGTCGCCTAAGGCAGCTCGCTGCTTTCAGTCATGATGGAGGACAATGTCCAATTCCCAATGTTGGAAGAAGCTGCAATTGCCAATTCATTTGGCTTCTGCATATGAAGTGGAGAGGACAGAATTATGCTTTTTCTTTAAGGCAGCCACATTAACCTGAACTTTAAGGTGTCCTTGCAGGAGTCAATGTCAGGAGCAAGCAACTAGAGCCACTCATAAATAGTGAAAATCAAGAGTGAAAGTAAGTTACTTTATCTTTTACCACCTATAAGAATCTCCCCGGATTGTTTGCCTTCCCCAGGGAATGACCAGATAAGGTTTCATGGATCTTGGAAGAGGTTAAGGTTTTGCCGCTTATGACTACACAAGGACTCCAAGCTAGGCTCTTGCTTGACCCTTTCTTCCAGCCTAGTTTCCTAACAGGCAATCCTACATGACATATGTCATATCTGTCATGTTTTTTGTACAATGGACTTCATAGAACTTATCTGGAAGCCCCCCATTTTTTTTTAAAAAAAGCATAAATTCTGTTTATAGCAATAGCATTAGATTTATATACCGCTTATCAGTGCTTTACAGCTCTCTCTAAGCGGTTTACAGAATCAGCATATTGCCCCCAACAATCTGGGTTCTCATTTTACGGACCTCAGAAGGATGGAAGGCTGAGTCTACCTGGAGCCTGGTAGGATTCGATTAGCCAAACATCTGATCTGCAAGTCTGCAGAGTAGTCTGCAGTACTGCGTTCTAACCACTGCGCCACCACAGCTCTTATGTGAAGAAATGGATATATTATTGTTTATCTGGATCAAATTTAAGTTCATACCAATTGAATACTGTATGTGTGCATTTGGGAAGAACTCCATGGTATACTCCCAAGTTCTTTATTGAGAGATTTCTAGTTTGCCTTAACTTTGAATAATAGTTATGGGTTATGGTGCAAAACAAATAAAAAAAGAGAGATTTTAATAGGCAACTTTTTTTAAAAAAAAAAGCCTTCATTCTCTATTCTTTATTTTTAGCTGAAGAGCATTAAAAGCTGGGGGAAACTAGCATTGTTGAGGAGCTGCTGATGTCTGCAACAAAGGTATTGATAAATACCTGATTTTATTTAAAATATTCATATTTCATATTTCTTCTTACTGAATTATAAACACATAACTATAAACCAGGAATATGGTTATTTAAATGTCCACTCTTCCCAATTCATTTTTTTCATACAGTTTGCAATTTTAAGAGTTATATCATACCTTGTATCAGGATTATGATTATATTAAAAAATATCAGATTTCAGGTGATTCCAAATGCTGAATCTCAGATAAGCTCTTGAAAGTCACTATGAGCACAAAGGTCTCAAAATTGCAATAAGATCATACTAAAATTAATTTAACATTTAAAGTAATTCTAATTATTATCCAAATTAAGGCTTTATAGGCAGTTTTGTACAGTGAGTTGGAAAAAGCAAATGAAAAATAAGCATTTTTAATGGGAAAATACTAGTTGCTATGATGTTCAAACTCATATTTTGTTTGTGATTGATTGTACTTGAAGAGAAGTTGCACAAAATACCTACAGCTATGTGTACTTAGCCATTATAAGTTTAATAATAATGATGATTAAACCATTGCTGATCACATGTTTAAAAAAGGAAAGGCACCTACTTAACAAAATGCAATTGTGTCAAAATGAGGATATATCTAGGGTGACATCACCATGCAAATGCTACAATTGCTTGCTTATGCCATAGTTTACCCACATGTACAAGCTATCGTTTGTATGATGACATGATGGACATATCATCATTTGCCTCCCGATCACCCATGAGAAAAAGCAGTTGGAAAAAAAAAGCCAGAAAAACGGAATGATAAGCATAGCAGTAGGTTGTACTTAGGATTTCTCATCTAGCTTGAAATATTTTTGCCACTGTGCTTGGGATTTTTCCAATTTAACTACAGGGATTTTCATTCAAATTTTTCAGCTCATGCTCAGCTTTTTTCTTCCAGAAGTTGTGGGTGTTCCAACGCTGGAGGTTTTTAAGAAGCGATTGGACAACTATTTGTCTGAAGTGGTATAGAGTTTCCTGCTTGAGAAGAGGGTTGGACTAGAAGACCTCCAAGGTCTCTTCCAACTCTATTATTCTGTTATTTTTACTAGTGGACATGTTTGTTGGAAAAAGTGCTACGAAGAACGACAGTATTTGGTGGGTAGGGATCCATGTTATTCATCAATGCAGGGCAGACAATCCAGAGCATGGATATGACATATTTCTATAAATAATAAATCCCACAACTAAGGGATTTTGATTTCACCCCAGCCGCTTTGGGTCAATATGCGCTTCCATTGATGAGACACAATCTTTTCACTAAAGCAGTCATCCAAATCTATTTCAATGAGGTGCAGAATGATAACAGGGCTTTTTCCATGCCAACAAGGACACGAACAGAGATTTTTATTGCAAATGAGCTGATAGTGCAGAAAGTCCCATGGTCAAGCTGTGGGCTCTCTTTGGACAAAGCAACATTTTCAGATTTACTGACATTGGCTCTTGATAACCATGAAATACCTTTTATGGTACCATGACCATCTCAAGAGGTTACTTAATAGTTTTTACTGTTTCGGGTTCTGAGGGACATTAGACTAGGTAATCCTAATGATGCTATAGGTTCTTTGAAACTTTTTGTTATAATTTCTCAAAACGGGTAAGCTCAAAGTATTACAATTATTGTAAGGATTTGAGATGGAGCAAGTTAGAATTTGGTTGGAGAAGAATTATTGCCTCACGCATACATTATATGTATAGCAACTGACAGAAAAAGGACTGCACATCTAAGAAGTCAATGTGGAAGCCATCCCCCTTCCTCTTTGTTTTTTTAATAAAATATCATTAACTTCAGGAAATAAAATATTAATTCGTGAAGTTATATGGACATAACTGTAATAATTCTGGAGGAAGTTTTTTGGGAATATTCTGAATATTCTCTTCTATTGGTGAGTAAATATGGTTTGGTCTCACAACAGATGGATAGATCAACCACAAATTCAACTGGGAAACTGTGAACATAGCAGACCAAAGCAAATCCAGAAAATGCTAGTGAATTTCTGGAAACTTACCATTCAGACAAATCAGCCATCGATAGACCCATAGAAACAAAGCATATTTACACCTTTCAAAAGAGACAACACAGAGCTAAAAAGGAAACAAAAACACCCAAACACAATCCCTCTAACAGCCAACACCCAGATAAGCAGGGATTATCACCAGACAAACAATCAAGCAGAAAACCATACCCAATCAAGGAACGACCAAAGATAAAACCCCACTCCACCAGCTCTGGCAGGGCAGGATTTAAACAGGGAGCAAACCCCATACTTATTAACACAAACATTATCAAGCTGAGTAATGAAATGTCTGCAAGCAAACAACCAGGCTCAGAGAGCACCAAGGACTTCGTAATAAGAGGTCTTTATATATGCGAGCATCTTTTTTTCTAGACCAGCTAATAAACACTTGGTTTCTCCAACAGCCAGTAGCTATTCATAACAATTCCAACCTTATTATTATTTTCTCTCAGACTATGATGTTTTATTTCCAGAACTAGGTTTCCTTCCCTATCCTCCTTGTACATGCTTTTCCAATGCCCAAATGTAGCAACCTATGTTGATTTTCTCAGACCATTATCTCATTGGAAAAGTTCTTACAGCATACACTGCTGTTCCATTTTACAGTTTCTAATTCCTATTACCTTTCCCTTAGAACCAAACCTTCTGACCAACTCTGACAGACTCTTCTGAAAACACAGGTGACCACGATCACATTTGGTAATGCCACATCTCTAGCAAGTGAACAGGCTAGACATACTGCCCATATTGGCTACAATATATGTAAGCATAAACTGCAGCAGGTATACATGGTAATTTTCAGAACACATACGGCATGATTGGAGCTTATAGCCAGAGCTTACTTGTTCATATTCATAGTCTGATATGATACTCAGTAAGAAGGATTACATCCTTCTCTATGGAAATGTATGCACAGATGCTGAGCTTCAGGCTGGGAAGGGAAGGAGAGAGGGAGGGAGAGAAAAGCATCAGCCTTCTCTTGCTGATAACAATCAGTCCATGGCAGGGGGATCATGACAATCATTACTATGCGACTAGAATGTGCTGGCTTTCACTGTGGTGTTGCCAGCAAGGATCACACTAGCCATGAGTTAGTAATGGCAGGCCAGTACTCTCCCCTACAAAATCTGGGCTAAATCCAATAGGCACTGACAGTTTTATTATATGACTGTCTCAGAACAAAGCTATCATAGGCACTTGCTAGGTAGCATATTCCATAGCTTGATCTTGTGTGAGAGTATAAAACAGAGCGAGAACAATCATAAGAAAATAAATGAAATTAGTATCTTTACGTGCAGGGCTAAAACAGTTCCTGAAAGGCATACATATTTAAAACTGCCCTTATACAACCAGCAAAACTCCTAAATAACCACTATTGAGCCGTAATCGAGTAAACCCTTAATATTTAAACAAGTATTACCTATATGTTGTAGTTTACTAATTCAGCTGGGACATAATATGTATATTAATTACAGGTAATCCTCAATTTACAACCATTCATTTAGTGATTGGTCAAAGTTACAACGGCACTGAAAAAAGTGACTTATGACCAGTTTTCATACTTATGACCATTGCAGTAGCCCCGTGGTCATGTGATCAAAATTTGGCGCTCAACAACTGACATGGATTTATGAGAGTTGCACTGTCCTGAGCTCATATAATCACCATTTGTAATCTTCCCAGCTGTTTTCCAACGAGCAAAGCCAATGGGGGAATCCAGATTCATTTAACAACCACATGATTCACTTAACAATGGCAGTGATTCACTGAACAACTGTGCCAAAAAAGGTCATAAGATGTGACACCATTCACTTAAACCACTGTCTTGCTTAGCAATATAAATATTGCTTGGGTTCTATTGGAGTCGTAACTGAAGGTCTATCTGTATACATTCATAACATATTTTGAACAAGGGGGAACTTAAATGGGGAGTATCAGAAACATTTCTGGGAACATAACCTCTAGAATTATAACAACATAAAGATTTCATAGTTTATAGCATATTTGAAGGACATAATATAATGTCAAGTAGACATGGGTTATGCTAGCAATGCCAATCTGAATGGGCAGTACAAGTCCCAGAATTTCTTTGCCAGCATAAACATCTAACTATGCTAGTTGGAAGATACCAAATTAGGGACTGCTCTTATGTGGGCATGGGGATGACAATTGGGACTGCTATATTGATAAAATAGCAACAGTTGATGTAAATTGGAACGAAGAATTGTCTTTGCTACCCATACATTGAGTTGTTTTTTAATGAGTAGTAAGGCCTTGGGGGCCCAGGAGTTTTTTAGGGCAAATTCAAAGTGGTTTTATATTAATGTAGTTTCTATCTCAATTAATTTTTGGTGGTGCTGTAGATTTTTATATATCTCTAACCATTTTATATTGGTTTTTTTTAGATGATTGTTAGCAAGTTGTGAAAAAGAACTGTTAAATGCAGATGGTGGTAATTATCTAATAAGTGAGCCTTTGACCTACGATCCATTTTCAAATAGTTTTAAGTGGACAAGCTAGTCTCCCTTTTTTTATTCCTTTACGTCCTTAGTATCTAGGTTGAAGAAGTGTTCTGACTAACTCAAAAGCTTGCTACTCTGAAATATTTCCAAAGCAAAGGCATGAAATTACGATCACACAATCAGACTCATGTGAAGCAGATAATTCCAAATCTCCATTCCATGTGAATTTCATGCCAGCTGCACCCTCAACATCTTGGCAGCAGAAATGGATTATTATCGCATATTTTTTTTGTTGAAATGGTAACTGATGGACATGTGATAGGAAGAATAGCTTTCACTCCCATAGACAGCAGGAAAACCAGCCATATTAACTGACCTTAGGTACGACTTCCTAAGATGGAAGGAGAAAGAGAGAAAGAACCAGTTATTTAAAATCTGAACAAGGAATAAAATGTTATTTTTTTTAAAAAAGGAAAATCCTCCTAATTTCTTTGAAAACATATGGGCATAAATGCTGGATGACTAGGGAGGGGAGATTTGAAAAAGCAGACAAGGAAAAAAAAATGCTGTTGGTGATGTATGTGTTCCTAATGTAAAAGAAATCAGATGAAGAGTTGAATGCTTAGGAAGAATGGATGGCTTTCAGGTCAGTCATAGCTACAGAAAAATGGAGTTTGAAAGGGCCTAATTAGGCCATGTTCCTGAACCCAAAATACAGTACCTTGTACAACTGAAAGATTCCGCCATCTGTCTAGGTATCTTGTTCTACTCTTGGCATATTCAAGTTTAAGCAAAGCTAGAGTAACAACGAACTGCAGGGTTTTATGTTTTATTATGTCTCAATTTAACCTATTCTCTGTGAAAAAAGATAGATCATTCAATATTTTTAGTTTTTGATGGCTTCAATTTTTTTTCCCCTGAGAGATTTATTTATCCTTTATTCAATCCAGCAGGAGACCTTTAATACAAAAACACTATGCTGCTATTTTATCCTTCTTTGTTTTTTTGGTCATCAAACAGAATTAAGCCTCTTCTCATTGGATGTTCGGACAATCTGCTCTATGATGGAGATCCCTTTGAATGATCTGGATGGAATTAATGAGGGGAAATTTTTTAAGCTTTACTTAAGACAATTTCAATAGCATTGAAGCATGTAGACAGATCTAGATATATGATTCTTGACTAAAAACGTCTTGCTGTAGGAGAAATGATATATTTTGACAAAGTTTGTATTGTTCAAATACCTTTGTTGGGACCTAATTCTGACCTTTAGGTAAGAAATCACCTAATTTATCTTCTTTGTCCTTTTTTAAAAGGTCATTATTTTATGGAATAAAAGTTACGTTGTTGTTGAACTTGTACTATTTTATCGCAACCATAAATGAGAAATTATTATATGCTTGACAACTTTTACAAATATTGATTATGGGTTTTTTTAGTCGAAAGATACGATAAATAATTATATCTAATCATTTTAAAGAAGCTATCTAAAGCAGGGGTTCCCAACCCCTGGGCCCCAGCCCACTATCAGGCCCCGGCCTTTTGGAACTGGGCTGTGCCAGCAGTGGATGAGCACATGCATTCGAAACTCCGCTCATGTGAGTGGCAGCTGCTTGAAACTCCCTCCTGTCATTCACATGGAACTATCCCCTCTCCTCACCCCTGCCCCCGCTGGCCACCAAGCCAGAAAGATCGGGGACCGCTTATCTAAAGAATCATATCTTCATTGTCAAGTATAGTAACATACAAAAGTCACAAATATAGATACTGACATGTCTGTGTTTTAAAAAGTTGTGTGTTTCCTGATTTTAGTGGTATAAGCATGAGTAGTTTTGGGAAGTGAACAATGTAGGTAAACAATGGAGAAATTCCAGATGCTGAAGGTAGATTAGGAATCATTTGGCCAAAGATTCTGATTTTCTAAAGCTACTTAGGGATTGGGATGGTAAAAATAGTCCCAGTGGGGATGGTTTAATGGACAGAGTGAAGTGAGGCGGTTAAAGGTGCGTTATAAATGCAATTTGGTATAATTGCAAATACTACACTTACTCTATTGTTAGTAAAAAGAGAGACCTCCATTTCTGATATAAATTTCATCAGCTTTAAATTTATTCCAGGAAATTATATATTATTGAAGTATAAAAAAAGACGAAGCCCTCATATTTAAATCTAGTGGCAGAAAATTATCTCCAAACAACATATGATGTTTTATGAATCAAACTCTAAAGAAGGAAAACCCATGAGATGAGAATTCAGAAAGACAGCAAAAGAAAGCTGATTTGCTATGAAAGCTGAACAACAATATTTTATTCAACCAGTGAGAAAATAAAAGTGCAAGTTATATCAGCATGAATGCTCCTCAAAAAACCCCATTCCCATTGCATGTTTTATAATAATAATAAATACAGCCACAGAGATCCTTACCAATCTACTTAAAAAGCAAGATAGAACATATCATGAAACAAGGTAACAAGGCCTCAGAATTCAAATGCATGGTGTGTGTCTGTATACACACACACACACACACACACACACACACACAAACTTTACATTTGAAAAATTAGACTAAATGAATTCTATATAAAGTCTGAAGCTTCATGGGTCATTAGTGGAGCTCTATAAATGGAGACGAGCCTTTGTGCCTTAGCTCCAATCTTCTGGAACATCAGGCCCCTCAAGGTGAGAACCTGATCCACCCTGTTGGCCTTCTGAAAGGGCCCAAAAACCTGGCTTCGCCAACTGGCTTTAGAGCCTGATGGGGATGTTCCTTTCCGGAAGTGGTTAGGAGATTTGGAGAAGATCCCACCTCTACCCCATTTATACATGGTCCCTTTTAACCAGTTTTTCTGTCAACTTAATTTTTAATGTTTTAATTTTAATGCTTAATGTTTTGAACATCTTTTTATAGTGCCCAGAGTCACTTGACAGTAAGATGGCATATAAATTCAATAAATTCAATAAATAAATAGATATTCTGCAGGAAATTCATAGAGAACAGGACTAAAACTAAGATATTTTTTCTCTCCTCTTCCTTAAATGTTTACAGATAATAACTACCTAGAAGATGCGGTTCTGCTGTATCTTTTCCAGGTAATTTCTTCTCTACTTTTCTTAAAGGATACCATATTCCTGACTAGTGCTAGATCTTGGCATGGTGTTCGTGACGTTCTATTCTTCATTCTGCTCTCATATCATCTGAATAAGATTCAAAGCCCAAAATAAAGCAAGTGGCTCACGTTTGCTCTGTATGACAGAGGAGAAAATTGATCTTTTTGAAGTCCAGAATTATATGTCCTGGAATCTACTAGGCTAATATCCTGTCTACTTTTGATACTGCAGAGGCTTTCCAGAAGGCTGTTATTGGCTGCAGAGAGCTTTCCAAAAGGCCTCTGATGGTGAAACAGAGGCCGGGGGTGACACGCGCGAGCGGTGGCAAGCGGCCGCGGAAGAAGTGGGTCTGCAAGGTGAGGTCGGGGTGTACGAGGCCTTGTAAGTAGGGCAGCTCCACCCCTCATCCCCACTCTAGCTTAATTTTTACCCGTGAGCCTCAACCCACCCCCTGCACCTCGGGTAGGGGCTTAATTTGGGGGTACGGCTTGTATTGGGTGCATGTATAAAAATTAACCTAAGACTTATTTTCGGGGTAGGTCATTTTTTGGGGGAAACACGGTACTAAAAATTATTTTCATAGCTGGGTAGCTTTCTTAGTCTTTGGTGTGAGACTATTTTAACTCCAAGCACCTCTAAAGAAAAAAAAATAGATATCTACTTTTGACATCTGACCTAAATTCATGGTCACACAGACTCTGCTCAGGCTCCAGTTGGTTGTCTGGATTTGTTGACTGCTACCAACAGCTATAATAAAAAGTGGCTCTAAATAAGTATCTCTTAAGCTAACAAAAATTGAAATCTTACGTACTCATGTGAACTTCTGATTCCTGCCTTCTCTTCTCCTGGTATTTTTTGCCCTCCAGGGAAATGGAAATGGGTTCAGAACAAGACTATATGTAACTTGTTACATATCTTTCCTTTATAGACTAGTTACTATGTGCTGAGGTGCCAAGTCAATGTCAACAGGTTGGACAGCTCACAACCTTCAGTTAAGATAATTAGATACTGATCAGCAGTGCTATTTTTGACTTTTAGGTGCATATTAAAATGTTTATTAAATTTGCAAAGCACCATCCAGGGTTAGAATACCACTGGGTCACAATATAATATAGTCTAAAGACATGAATATTAGTCATATTTCACTTTAGCATGTGCCTACCATTATCAAGATAGTAAAGCAATGAGGGAGAGAGGAAGGATCCTTACACTCAATAGGACTTAGGACATCAAGGTCCATGACCTCATATTTGCTCACTTGTCAAATATTATTGTGGGACTTCTTCCTGGCTCATGTAGGTTCATACATTATAGTACTGTCTTGTCTATTACTGAAAGCACACTTGTATCATGGAGATATTGGAGAACTGGGTATAACATATAGGACTTAAATTGTTTGCTCTATGGTATAAACTTGGAAATTACATATGGTGATTTCTACAGAAGTGTGTCAATCCAAAAGGGCCTTTGATTTGAATACTCCAAACATATAAGTAATAGATATAATTGGTTACAGCTGATTTTTAGTTTTATGATTTTACTAAAGATGATGAATCACTTTTGTTGACCATTGTTCCATATTTTATGTAATTGTGAGCTACCTAGAACTTGTGACTGAGGCAGCATGCTAATTTTACTAAAATAATAACAACAGTAGAGTAAGAGACACTCCAAGAACCACAGCATGGTAAAGAATTCTAAACAAGACAATTTAAATAAGGCAAAAGATAAATACTAATCCTAAAAATACTTAACAATAATCCAGAAAACTACTTTAGTGCTTCTCTTTTTAAGTTAATAAATACCATAATGTGGCAAAAGCCTCAAAAATATTTTAGTACAACTAGCTATCAAAGAAAAAGAGAATAGCATCTTTAGAGAGATCAACATTTTGAATTCATTAAACTAAGTTTGTTATTTGTGTTACTCTGGAAAAACCAGAGGCGGGGGGGGACACTAAATGTCCCCAAAAAGATGAAGAAAAGATAACTATTCAGACATGGAAAGTAAAGGTTAATTGCAGTTCAGGGAGTCTTGCCCTGAACACAGATTGAAATTTCGCATATATATTACTAGATGAGACAGCCATTCCATTGTGCGGGCTTTCCCCATAATTTTATCAGTTTAATTTGCAGTTAATTTAACGTTTGCAAAGGAGGCCAAAGAAGAAGAAAAAGGCAAGTGGCCTTTACATTCTCTTAGAACTAAACTTCGGGTGGATAACTACATAAGGTAGATAGTAAAATATCAAGAGCAGCTAATGTTGGTTTGCATGTCGTTCTCCTAATATAGTGAAAAGAACTGAGAGTTGCTGCTATTATTATTCTTTTCATGTTGCTACCATTACTGTAAGCAACTTGATCAGAAATGTCCACCAAATTACTTCTGGCTGCAATCTCATACCCTTATCTGAAAAAAAGCATCCATTTCATCAGTGGGATTTGCTTTTGAATAGGCCTGACAGGACTGGGCTGATTGTTTGACCAAATCTCTTTTACTTCCTTTGTAGAATTTAGGATAACGTATTTCCTGTAGCTCCCTGATATATGAGGTCTGTAGGCCAAGCAGGTACGCAGCCTATTCAAAAAAATCCAGGAGGATTCTTCCACTAAGATGTTATGGGAACCCTGACAGAACAGGAAACCAGTCCAGACCTTGCTCCTCAATGCATTAAAACTGAGTTGGAAGTACCCTCTCCTCCACTTTTAACTATCTCCTGGTTAGACTCCAAATATGCATACAGAACTGCTAATATTTCAAGAAATTTCCAGCAAAACTGAAAGGAACTCAATTCCAAATAGCCTGCCTCTTTTTGTCTTTGGCAAACATCCTAGATATGTGAACCTCACCTCCCAGAATTTCCTAACCAACATGAAATCCATTTCTTGATAGAGTTTTATTCTTCTAGAATTTAACTCAATGCATTGTTGGTTTTTAACTCCATTTAAAAAACAGGAAAAATAAGCAATATTTATAAACACAGTTATTATATCTTCCCATTATATCCTGAAATACATCCTTGTTAGCTGAAAATTGGATTATATACTTTTTGCAAATCAAAATGATGTAACAGAATTTGGCCCATTTTCGGGTGGCGGGTGATCTGAACGGGCGGAAAATGGGGCGTGTGGAGGCCAAAAATGGGTGCACGGAGGCTGAAAATGGAATGCGGAGGCTGAAAATGGGGTGCGCAGAGGTGGCAATAGGCAATGGCAATCCCTGCAGCCTGAAACAGCTGATCGTCGGAAGGCCGATCCTACTGACAATCAGCTGCTTGTGCTAATCAGGCTGTGCTGAAACTGAAACAGGCTGTTTGCTGCAAGGAGGCAAATTTCTGGGAGGCACAGGCCGAAGAATCAGGGCCGGTGGGTGGGCAGGGCTTCAGCAACATTCGCTGATAAGACGCACAGACATTTCCACCCACTTTTGGGGGTGGAAAAATTGTGTCTTATACTCCGAAAAATATGGTACATATAATGAGCCACACAATGTAATCCACCTTGAATTTTCTCTCATTTATCCCATAAATATAATGTTCTTTAAATAAATACCATCTTATTTAGATATATTTTAAATAGGTTAGGGAACATAGCACATCCAATATTGCAATGATGTTATAGTAAAACAGAGTTTATCTGTCATTTTATAAAGATTTGCAGAAAAACACTGATTTTCTTAAGAAACTAAGAGACAACAAAGTATCAATAACTGAATTAATTTACTAGCAATTAATGTCATTTTAATATGTTGCATTTTTAGCAGGTTTTTTTCCCCTATTTCTCTTTGGCATTAACAAAATTAACAAGAGTAAATTTTCACAGCCATACCCAAAAGTTGCATTGAAAGGACAGGATTAGAGTATTTCCATACCAAGCATTTATATACTTTACAGCTAACTATTCAAGAGCACTAGTTTCTAAGATGATAAGCTGTCAACAATGAGGAAATGCATTAATAGATTAGATTGGAGGGATTGCTAACCCTTATGATGAATTAAAATTGGTGAGTGCCATCAGCTTCACATTCCAGTGCAGTTGGGAAAGATATTACAAGAGTAATATTTGCTGGATTGTATTCTCAAATGGAAACTCATTCTATGTTAGTAAATAATGCAATCCCTGCAGCCTGAAACAGCTGATCGTCGGAAGGCCAATGACGATATTTACAGATGCAGGCTTTCATAAGCTAAAGTAAAAGATTGTTAGAGGAATAGATATTCAATTATTTGAAAATCATATATAATAAAATCATTTATTCAAGAGAAATGTATCCTGATTTTTGTTAATAAACAAGAGATCTGTGCTGCAAAGCACGAACAGATATTTTGATGTATTTCTTCATATTTAAAATATAGAATGTAGTGATTCTTTTCTTTTCAAACTTCTTTTTTACAGAAAATAGAATAAACACCATTACTGTGAAAAATTATCTCAGCTTTTCAGGAACATGTGTTCCTTTGTTTAAGGCATCTTTCTTCAAATAGTTTCTCAGATGAAATGAGATTAAAATATCCAGAAATCCCAAAGTTTGGTCATGTTGGTTGGGGTTCTGAAATTTGTAGTCCTAACACTTCTGGAGGAAACCAGATGGAAGAAAGCTAAATAAGTCTTCTAGAACAGAACAAAAAAAATCCCAAGAGTGACTATATCTGTCTATCTATCTTTGATTAAAATAATATATAAGATATATTTTAAAAGCAGATTCCAATGTCAATCATCTTTCTTTAGTTTACTATTCCTAAATTACTAATTACTGGATAATTTTCAAGATCCAAATTTGTGTATAATTTTCTCCATATCTGTAATACTGTATGATATAGAGACCAGAATACTAAATATTTCTGAATTTTAATATAAGATCAGGGACTTTTGTCTATATCTATAGGTGTATATTTTTGTGTACGTGTTAGAGACAAAATTATTACATTTATTTTTAGATTGCTATTCCATAATAGCTTCCAGCTTTTCACCAAAGATAATGATAACATCCTTATTTTTTCACAATGTTCTGTAATCAGACTTTGTTTTCATGATGTAGGTATCACATGGAGGCCATTCACTGTGGCTCTGAACAATAGTTAAGTGCACACAACCTAGCAGAGCAATTTTAAGAAAACCTCCTGAAAGCAGTCATATTGTGAGGAATTTTTTCCTTAGAAAATAACAACTATACTTAACAATATATATTTTATATGACTGATATGAAAGAAGTGGTGTAGAAGTAAAAAATTTAAAAAAAACTTCTAAAACAGAAGTCCCTCTTGACTCTAAAAATTTAGTTCTCTTGTCTGTGTTAATGCACATGCTTATTTATTTAGAAAGAATACATTTCATGACCTACCAATAATCATTTTCCTGAATATGGATGACTATTAAGAATTTAGCTATTGCTGGCTAAATTCTGACTAGCTATTTCTTCGCTAGGCATTCATTCAACTTTATGCCCATTTTGAGTTTACATAGGCTGTCCTAGTCAATGGATTCATTTTTCTAGGTTCTTTTTTTTTTTTTAAGAAAAAAAATATTTCAATGAGCTTTAACATGTTTTTTTAGAACTGAACAATGGAAGGAAATGGAGAGCTGCAATAAGCAATGAGCATCATTTTGTTCCATACCTTTACTGCGCTTTATTCTGTAGACCTACCTATACTGTTAAGTCTTGTCTCTATATATTACAATCATCCATACCTGTGTGCTCATATTTGTGTCGCAGAAGGGAACTGCTTTTCTGGAATGTCTTGTCACACAAGTCACATGCGTACATGCCACTTTCTGTCTTCTTGATCTTCTTTCGGGACAAGCAGGAGTCAGAGTCTGTCATGTCATCAAGACCTGACATGTAATCTGGTGTTCCATCAAGCAATTCTCCCTGTGAAACAACCACATGTTTTGTATAAAACCATTGTTTCCATTTTCTTTTCTTTTCTTATGTTTCTTATCTTATCACATGTTAATCACACCCTATCTTTTTAAGTATTATTAAATGGCTTCACGGGTTCACAGTTGCAACTTTTTTCAAAAGTGGAACCATATCCTAAAGAACACATTTCTTGGGAAAACTCTGCAAGCCTATTTGTACATTCTGTTGAATGCCAGCGCTCCATAAATGTATCACAGTTCTGCTGATGATGATCTTAAAGATGGAATGGCAGCATTTTTTTTAAAAAAAAATCCTCTTTTGATTGCAAATCCCAGAAGCAACCTTTATGGTTGTTTCAGAAGATCAAGAGATTCTTCCAAACAATTTGAAAGGTGACATTGAAGGTTATAAGAAGAATGAATGAATTCCTCCAAGGAAAAGATTACCTAAGTTGTGCCCTTTACAAATAGACAGTACCTTCCCATTCATAGGAGGACATGCTTGGATCAAACTAGATATGCTTCACTTGTCTCCTGAATCTGAATATACTGTATATAACACGGGGCTTCCAAAGAATCACATTTTCCCTATAATATTTAGAAATACTTAGTTACAATACTGTGGTGACATCGTATTAGATATTTATTTCCTTCCTATCTCTAAAGTTTGTAAATGAACTTATATAAACCAATATTGTGATATCACAAAGAAGATAATAATACTAAACATTACAAAGAAGAGTGGAGAGTCTGACTGTACATAGGCCTACATTACTGAAGAGTTTCATTTTCAAGTGGCAGCTAGGCTCTATTGACTTCCCTATAGGCTGGCATGCAATCGCTTTCTCCCTGTATTGAGCTGGAAGGATATGGCAATAACGGTATAGTAGCTAAGATAGCAGTGCGGTCAAATGCCAAGAGTAATTTGAGATTCTAGTGTCTGATATTATGAAATGGTATGTCTTTGCAGTGGAAGAGAACAGAAAATCGTTATCAGAGACCATCTGTAACTGACAAATCAAAAACAGTCAATTCCACGTATTTCTTTGGGATTTATTCCTGTGAAAAGTGACAATGTGATCAAAATATAATGTAATACTTTGTCGTACAACCACAGATATCAACACTGAATGAGCACCTTTTGGAGATGAGAATTGGGAGAGAAGAAGGAAATGCAAGTAACTCATTTTTCTTGTTCCTTATCCTCCATTCCTCCGTTTTTCAGAGACATACAAGCAAGATCACAGATTTCTATTCTTTTGAACATGTTCTGGTTCAAAGAACAAATCAATGAGTTCACAAGAGGGCTACAAAGATACGAGGGGACAGTAATTGTGATTCCTCTACATCTCACTCTATAGCAATTCTGAAATATACAAAGCAGACAAAGTAATATATTTCAGAACGTACTAGGGTCATATTTTATATGGACTATATCTTGAATTCTGGTATTCAGATTACTTTGAGAAACCTGGAGAGCAAGGTTTTCAAAATAACATTGTGCATGTAAAGCAGCCTTCAATAAGTAATAAATAATATTTCATTTTTCATATCCTGCTCTGAAACTCTTTGAAATTAAAACAAGCATTACTACAACTACACCTCTATGGCTTTAATATCATTTATATTTCAAGGGTAATTTTTCAAAGAAACTGTAATTATGGAATGACAGAGTGGATCCAAATCTTATAAAAATGTAAACTTTTAACTTTACATTTGTGTTAAATCCTAGAGATAGAGTCTTCAGAATAATGGCAATATCCTGAAAAATTAACGGATAGGTCCATATATCAAGTGAAGCTTAAACTTGTGTTTCTGAAACAACAGTTCTACTAGTGAGATGAGGTAATATGTATGTAACTGCTCAAGAAGGAAAACAAACAAGTTTAAGTTTCACTTGATATATGAATCTGTTAATTTTTCAGGATATTGACATTAACTTTATAGCATGACTTTTAGCTTTGCAGGTATTTTATTTTGCAAAACAGCTTTGAGCATGAGTTTTTAAATGTAAACTCATGCCATATTTGTGCATATGTGTGTGTTGTATGTGTGTGCATGCGCACGCACATGGACATGCATACACAAGTTACAGCCACGTAGATTTATCTTGCATGCATGGATACACACATGCACACACACTGTAAAAGTTAGAATGCGTTTAACCGATTTTTATATTTAGGTACAAAATATTATTATGCAATCCATTTACATGTATGTCTCCCTTCTAAAGGCCTTGAGCTACAATTTTATATTTAATTTTGTAAGTTGAAATTGGGAATATTAATAACACTTTTTATCAATGCACTGTCTATGTTAAAACAGCCTTCAGCATTAAGCAGTAATGAATGTGGATCAGTGAATTATTAAATTTCTTTATATTTATTTTGTCTTGATCCAAAGAGAGTACAAACTTGCATGATAACATACATTTCCATTTGCTATCAGACAGTTCAGTTTCTTGTACAAATTTATATCAGAGTATATTAAATAAGCTTAAACACATTTGAAAAGAGGGCAGATGTACTATAAATTGGAATAGTAAAAAAGCTATTATAGAGGTATTGTGCTACTTATGCTCCTATTGTCCAAAGAGAGATTATGGTCTATAACATTAAACTATACCTGATTTTTACATTTGAAAATAGAACGTATTTACTGGTATGTCAAAGTATTAATGGAACCTAATGGATCATATAGGAAAGTCTGTCTGTTTGTCTGTCTGCTTATGTACCAATGTACCGTACCTTCTACCTATGAATGAATTTCATTTGATCAAAATACCATATTTCTACATTTGCTATTTCTATACAGTTAAAAACAATGTAAGACTATAGTTCAAAGATACAGTGTATGCTTGTTATGAATTCCCTGATTTAGTCTTCATCATCTCAAGTTAAAGAAAGATCTTGTAGTAGATAATGGGGAAGCTTCCTACCTGAAACCTAGGTAGTTGCTATTAAAGGAGAGGAAGTAGATGTGATCTATGAGCCAGTTTGCTATTACTACCTAGAGTTTATAAAACAGCACCCTAATTCAAGATTTAATCTTTTTTGAAGATGGCAAATCATTAGAACCTTCTGTGTAAATGAAGACTATGATAGATGCTCCTTAAATACTGGAATTTATTTAAAGTCTTCCTCAAAAGGTCTGTGGGACAGGATGAGTGGGTGGCACAGAGATATGTGAAAAATAGAATAGGTGAGATGAAAGTAAGTCTGGTCTGAGGATCTTCATAAACCTTTTAATAGCTTTATAAAGATTAGTCAGAACCCATTATAAAGAGCTTATTGCTGTATTATCATTGCCACATAATTCTCTGAGAAATTCTAAGGACCATGATGAACACTTTACCAATGAAGCCATAGAACAGAGGTTGGGGGCTGGGGATGGGATGGGGGCAGGTGTCACTCTGGGTTATATTTATTTTGCATATAGAAATATTATTTCTCTCAGCAACCTTTTAATTTGCCACTACAAGCTTACTTTCCTGTGTATGAATTCTTGCCTTGTTTTAATCATTCTTATAAGTTTCATTTCTCTTTTTAAACCACCTACTCATTAAAAACAAATTAAACGAGTCACAAAACTTTAGAATGAGGTTTCATTAGCTATTTTACAGTCATGAAAAAAGTCATAGCCTTACCTGAAATCCTGGCTTCCGCTGGTACTTTCGTCTTTGCTGCATGTCAGCAAAGGTAGCTGCTCCAGTTGGGTATGTATAGGCCATATGTGGTAGGAAGCTCATTTGATCTATTCCAGGATATGGTCGTAGGCCAGGAATGCTGGTCTGAACTGGAGGCATAAAAGTGGCTGGGGGAAATGCGCTCTGTGGTGGAAGTGTGGTATATAAAGGTTTGGCACTAAAAGGGTTCATAGCAAATAGTGGATTAGTGCTTTTATCCAAACTGTTTAAATTAGAAAATTCTTTCTTGATAAAAGTCAAGTTCAGTGGCTCATCTGAGGTTTCAGACGATGAAGAAACACTGTTGTGGTCTACATTTACACTATTGGATTTTGTTTTGTTCTTTATAGCTATAATATTTTTGGGTTCCTTCATTAGTTTTGGTAAAGACAAGTCCAAAGGCTCAGCCTGAAGCTCCTCAGAGGAGAAACTGTTTGGAGTGTAAGAACTACTGTGGGAGTTTTTAGAAGATGTGGAAGAAAGATTTAATGGCGAAGGAGTATTGCTCCTGGAGTGGTCCAATTTCTCAACTGGTTTAATATTGGTAAAGTGAGTAGATTTTGTTAGCCTGAGAGGAGTATCACAGTTAGTAACACTATTGTGAAGTTCAGCGATAGATGGTGATGTTATAGAGTCCACAGGCTTTAAAGGGCATCTGGCTGACAAAGAGTCTTTCATGGGAGTGTTGTTGGTGGCAGCCAGCACCACCTTGGCATTGCTCCTTTCCAGAGGTGGCGACCTGGAAGTTGTGTGTTGGTAGACTTTTCGTTGTTCAAACCATTCCTTCACAAATTCCTGAGGAAGGCCAACGGCAATGGAAATTTTCAGTAGTTCATCAGAAGTTGGCTCCATATTCATAGCAAAATACGCTTTAAGTACAGACATGTGGTCCTTGTATGGGTTGATAGGGCTAGGCATTCCTTTCTCAGAAAGTACAGATGATAGGAGGAGAGCTTGCTTATCAACAAACATACCCGGTTTACTAGGAGCCATATTTTCATGAGGTTGGAGGACTGCCTTGATTTCTTCATTCATCTTACAGAGGTACCGTTCATGTTGATGCAGGGGAATGGGTCCAGGAAAACTCTCTTTACAGAATTGGCATGAAAATGGAGTGGGTATATTGTGGTTCTCTATCATTTTATCTTCGGTCACCAAATCTATTAGGGTGCGTAGCTTTTCTTTCTTAAGGTTGTTGAGCTGCCTCCTTGAATCCGTAGTCAAACTCTGGAGACAAGCTTTGGCTTCGTTAACTTTTTCTAATGTATAGTCAATAATACTTTTAGTGGCACCATTATGGCTGACTACTGGAAGACCCACAGGTGGAATACCCGGAGAAGTAATGCCTTGTTCCTCTGGCTGAGAACATGGGTCCTTCATGTGGTAACCTTTCAGTTTGGAAATTTCTTCAGGGCTGCAGTCCATTTTCTGCCTAGAAACGGTGTTGTCTACAATCTGTAGGACCTTCTGCACTTCACTTAAATTGCTCCCGATTGCTGGGAATCCAAGTAATTGTGCTTCCATTCCCACTCCTAAGTGCTGCATTGGACTTTGTGTAGAAGCATGGACTCCTATTGGACTGGTTGCACCGAGCCTGCCGTTCATGAATGGATTAGCACCAGCGAAGCTATGAGTTGTCATCAGAACTTTGTACTCATTGAAATCTAGTGGTTCTGTTTTTATTTTAAGTAAGCCTGACTGCTCAGACATACTAAGTGGTTTTCCATTTTCCAGCTTGTTTCTCAGCTGTGTAATGGCTGAATTAGTAGGTGAGGAAGATACAGAATTAGGAGAAGAACCCGTCTTGATATTGTTTCTCATTCGACCATTTACAGAGATTAAACCAATACATTTCTTGCTGCTGATGTGTGAACTGTATGAACCAGAATGGGAGAAACGCTTCTTGCAATTGGGACATTCATATGGTTTTTCACCTGCAATGAATTTTTTAAGATTAAATTTTAGTAAGTCACAAACTCACAAATGTTTTTAGATTTCTGTTGCAGCAGCTAGGTTATGGCAAGCTAGCAAAGTTTGTGCATTTCATGTTATATTTTCTTCCGTCCTACCTTTCAAATTATGTTTAAGTCTCTCCAAGTGGAAATAATTATCTAAAATATTTAATTTTCTGGTAGTCCTAATTTTGATTGCTGCTAACAACTGGGTGTGTTTTTAAAAGGGAATAAAGCTTCTCCTGCAATGTACTTATGCAAATACGTTTGAAAACCTAAATATAATAATCTTTGTAATACCTAAATAGAGTGGGCAGGATATAATTTTTAAAGGCTTTTTAAAAAAGAGCCCAGGCAACATGCAGTTTGAATGAATTTACTCTACAACAAGTTCTCTATTTGAATAACACAGCACTGAATTTTCTAGAAATTATTTTACCCTAGATAAATGAGTTTCTGACTGTTAGCTATATCACATTCTACCACTATAAGTATGTTCACTTGCCCTTTTTTCCCCTCATACAACATCTTAAATTGAAACAAAATACAAATTCTGCTTGAGAACAAATTATGGATATTTATTTGGCTTTTAATTGTTGATACTTCCAGATGATCTACTGGGAAAAGATCAAATAGTACCGTAGTAGATATCTCTCAGAAGCAAACACGGTTTCTTACTCATCCCTAATCTCTTATCTAAAACCTTCAATTATTGAATCTTTATTGCTATAAAAGTTCATTTAGTTGTGGGAGATTTTTTTTTACATTTATAAACAAGTTTCACACTCTTGAATTCTTTCTTTCTTTCCTGCTTCCTCTCTCTTATCCTGTCCTTCCTCTTTTCTAGAAGATGGTTTCCAAAAGTGGATAGGAATGCATCAATGATGGCCTTCAAAAAAGAATTAGTAATCATGGCTTAATTTGGAAACAAATTATGTTTCATACAAGCCACAGTTTTGTGGAATTTAGTTGTAAGGGAGAACAATGGTCTTATAATGAATCAGACGCTGCAGGAAATTGCAACAGATAAGGAAATAGAAGCGAAGGAGGCAAAAAGGGACTCCATATTCTGTCATTCTGGAATGAGTTCAATAATTCAGAATATGGAGGCTAACAATTTCTGGGAGCACATAGATTTCTTCTACAGAACACATGACTTTTTAGTGCCCATTGCCTTGAGCTTTACACAATGCATCAAGGGTCACTGTTCAAAAGTTGTGGGGCTAGGATCTGTTTTAAGAGAAGGGACCTGGAAGATTAATGGGGACCAAGAATATTTTATGTCCCTCCCAAACTCCAAAAATGCCTCCTCCTCAGAAGACCAAAAGAATTGCACACCCTGTCTAAGAAATGCTGGGGATGCAAAATAGCAGCTGATAAGCCATTTGCAGTTTGTTTATTATTTATTATGAAATTTATTCACCCCCCATCTTGTGTCAAATGACTCTGGACAGCATGCAGTATAGGTTTTGCCCCATTGACCTACAACAATGCTATTTTTTCCACTTACTTTCTATATACTATTATGTAACATTGGACACAAGAGAGAT
>JANHJO010001741.1:147375-159463 GCA_032468235.1 Pseudoxyrhopus heterurus | reverse complement strand
AGCTAGTCTAATACATGATTGTGCTTCTAATACTGACAGGGTGGTGGTGGTGGAACTGCCCCAAGCACCCAACACCAGCTTACCTCAAGGCCCCCGCAGCCAGACCACCCACACCCCGATACCTGCCTTGCACCGGCAGCACCAGCAGCCATGTGCAGCAGGAGCCTATGTAGCCACCAGCCCACTTCTTCTGTTTGCTTGTAGCTGTAATGGAGCAGGTAGCCGAGTGGTGCGTTGCTGCTGTGGGGCCCCTGAGATAAGCTGATTTAGGGCATGTTAGGGAAGTTCTACCCTCTGCCTCACCTCATGGCTGTGGTACTAGCATGTCACTCAGACTGCTCTGTTGCGGCTGCGAGCTAAGAGACGCAAGCAGGTCACATGGGATTCTGCTAGATGGGGTTGCCGGAGCCACCTCTGTGAGGCGAGGCAGGTGTCACGGCATTGCTGCGGGGGCCCTGAGGTAAGCCGGTGCTGGGCACGGGCAGCTCCACCCCCCCACCTCATGGCGGTGGCACTGGCATGCTGCATGGCCTCCTTCCCTGCCGTGAGGCAAGTAGAAGTGGGTCTGTCCTTCATGGGAAAAAATAAGACACTACCTCGAAAATAAGCCCTAGTGCTTATTTTGGAGCCCAAGAGAAAATAAGACCTGGTCTTATTTTTGAGGAAACACAGGTAGTCTAATTTATACATACATAGTTCAATTTATGTCCACAATAGCCTGGTGAGATCGGTTAGCCTGAGTAATATAAAATCAGGCCAAAAATCATTTAGGAAACTTCATGGCCAAATGAGAACTTGTATCATTTTTCTTTCAGGCCTCGTTCAACATTTGAATCATCACACCACATTTTAGACAAACTCTTATAACCTGAAGTCTAGCAACCAGATTAGGCAAACAGACACAAAGAGTTAAATAACTAACTACCGTAGCTGAGAAATACACACAATTCACACAAATAAAAAAAGTCTTGATTTTCTCCCAAGTATTCTTTTCCAGCAATTTATTTTAGAATGATAAAATTTTCATGCAGAGAACTCCATCCAGATCATGATGCTTTGCCTACTCCTGATATACTTCTGGTTCTCACACTGATAGCCCTTAGTAGCATCCTTATGGTCACGTGATCAAAATTTGGACACTTTGCAACTGACATGTATTATGACAGTTGCACTATTCTGCAACTTTGCGGAGGGCGGAGCTGTGGCCACGGCGATACGACGGACTTCCTGGTTGCTCCTGGGACTGTCGAAACTTATGCTGACTGGGGGTCCTGAAAAGGACCTAAGTTGCCCCGTAGAGGCGACGAAGAGGTGAGGTGCAATCGGAGGATCTCAGGGAGCCTGCAAACTTCCCGATTGACCCTCCAAAAGCCTCATTACCAGCAGCAGAGAGAAGCAACCAAAATGGAGTCGCTAAGAAGCCGGAGCAGCTACCGGAAGAGTGGTGAATAGAAGAAAGTGTGTTTCATCTCGGAGAATTGAAGATCAAGCAGAGTCTGGTCGTGGGTAAGAAGATTTTTCTTGCTCTTAAACGTAATCCCAAGGAAGTTACCCCAAAAGTGGCTTCAGCAATTTTTTAGCAGCAAATATTGTGAAGGAGAACGATATAAGAGAGAGTGCTTTGTTGTTACTGAGAGGGCGGAGCGTCTCTCATGTAGCCGGAGAGTTTGAAACTGAGGCAAAAAGGCTGTTTTAAAATGGATACAAACCCGCAGGGACTGGAGGAGATAACGAACAATATGCATTTTGCAGCTCGAAGAATAATGGAACTGATTGATGAGCTGTTTGAGGATAAGGGAAATAATTGCTCGGAGGAGATGAATTATGACTGGAAGGAAGAGGGCAAGGTGTCGGCAGTGGAGGAGAAGGGGCAAGCTGATAGTTCAACACAGCAATTAGCAGAATTATAGTGGCAATTAAGACTCAACCAAGAAGGGTGAAAAGACTCCTCCACAGTGAAATGGGTGGAAGAAAAAAGCTATACCTCAAAGATTTTGAAGAAAGATTGGAGAGCATATCTCTCGGTGGAACTGGCGTTGGAGAGAGAGGTAGTAATTGCAATAGTGCAACGAACAAGAAGTATGGCGTGGCTGATGGAGGGTGAGCAGGAGAGAAGAAAAGACCTCCTCAAACAGCAACAGCAACAAAATGGAGACAGAGATGGGAAGCACGAGAGTGGAACCAGAAGATGGATGTTATTTACCTCGATGAGAAACAGAGACGATGGATAAGGAGAAGGACTCTCTAAATTTAAAGTTTTCTTTTCTTAAAGTTTGTCTTACAATAGAACTAAATTAGAGAGGGGAAATGGTTAAAAATGAATGTTTATGGAATGTGTAAGCAAAAAGTTAGAAAGATTAGAATTTAAAGAATTTAAAGTAATCTTCTTCATAATGTACCTTTTAAATAATGAAATATTCTGTTTAACATGGCGCTGAGAATGATTGAAATATAACAAAAGAGGATGAAAAGAGTTGAGAGAATTACTAAAATCTAAACCACAGGAATTTAATATTTGAGATAGTCAATAATGTCAAAATGGAATGTAAAACATGAATTATATAGAACTATATAGAAATAAGGTTTAAATAATAGCAATAGCACTGTATTTATATACCACCTATCAGTGCTTGCAACCCTCTCTAAGCGGTTTACAATGTCAGCATATTGCCCCCAACAATCTGGGTTCTCATTTTACCTACCTCAGAAGGATGGAAGGCTGAGTCAACCTTGAGCCTGGTGGGATTTGAATTTGCTAAATTGCAGGCAGCTGGTAGTACTAATTACTAAGTACTGCGCTCTAGCCACTGCACCACTAAGGCTCCAAAGCACAAGGGAAGAATTTTACATGTGATCTTTCATAATAATAGCCACTTGAATTTAAGAACTATACATGGTTTGATTCTTTTAGATCACATTATCAAACTTGCCAAATATGTCTTTTCATGGTTTGCTTTAATCTAAAAAAAAAACAAAGGTTCATTGTGGTGCTCCAATTCTGCACTATAGTTGATGTATATTGAAACATAAAGTGACTTCATTTTACTTTTTGTGGATTATATTCCAGTTATATGTAACAAAAATGAAAAGGAAAAAATAACCACTCAGGCTCAATTCCAATATGCTTTTAATTTTCATTATTTTTTCCCATTAGGTATTAGACAAGTCAGTTTGTTATGCTGTCTAGTAAGAACATGTGGGTGTGTCCTGGCATTAGAGATGTGTGAATAATAAAATCCTAACATTTTGGTGCCACCTAAAATATTCACAATATTTTAAGTGGGCATTAAGATGGAAACTAAAATATGGAGAATAGGGAATAACTTGGTTGCCTTATTGGAAACAATGACTATGGTTTCCTTGTACCTCTGAAGTTATATCAAGTTATACATACTAGAATCACGCAGCAAAACATTTCTTATTATGAGGACTAGCTGAGATACAGACCTAGAACAGACTTTATACTCCCAATCAAATGCCAAATGATATTTGCTTGGAAGCAAAGATTTTTGATTTGATTTGATTTGAGTACTGCCCATCTTGTTGCATGATAGAAGTGGGAACTCACTTTCAGAATCTACTTGTGAGCTTCCTAGCTATGTCTTGGTTGCCTTTGTCTGTGATTGAAAATACTAACCTTGATAAGCCTTTGGGTTGATTTAGTAGAATACCTTGCATTTGGTTGGAACAAAATGTACTCTTACAAGACAAAACATTTAACACAGTTTAAACTAAGTAAAAAATGTCCCTTGGACTGCAAGGAAACCAAATCAGTCAATTCTAAAAGAAATCAACCCTGACTGTTCTTTGGAAAGACAGATACTGAAGCTGAAACTCAAATACTTTGGCCACCAAATGAGAAAAGAGGACTTATTGAAAAAGATCCTGATGTTGGGAAAGATTGAAGACAAAAAGAGAAGAGGAAGGCAGAGGATGAGATGGTTAGATAGTGTCACTGATATAATGAACATGAATTTGGGCAAACTCTGGGAGGCAGTGGAGGACAGGGGGGCCTGTTGTGCTACAGTCCATGGGGTCATGAAGAGTGGGACACAACTTAGCGACTGATCAACAAAACTAAGCAAAAAAATAATAGCTCAGAAACCAGGCTGCTTTGGTATCAATATTCCTTTCTTCTCATCTGCAGGAAACAGATTTCTAAGAAAAGTAAGCTAAAAAAAGTTGACAACATGAAACGTGTCCAAAATGAAGACAAAACATATTCAACAAAACATCGTGGTTTGGTGTTTCTACAAAATGCATACACATTCCATTATTAAGGATATTTTACTATCTGTCCTAGAATAGTAGCTCTTGCTGGACTGAATTCCAACATATTGATATTGGAGAAAAAAAGAGGAAAAGGAAAAAGGAGAAGGAGAAAAAGATAAGGCATCTTTTGAAAATGTTCCTAGTAAGATCAGTGGTTCACTGATTTGCACCAGGGTAAACTACTTGGGCAAATTTTAAAACATTGGTTATTTGACATATCTCAAACTCTCATTCAGGAAAGTGAACTAGCTGTTGAATTCTTTCTGTTTGTAGAACAGTTAAACAAGCTGCAAGAATACAAAACCAGGCTCCCAATATAAGCCCTTACCTGTTCCATTGTTTCCAGTGGTTTGAATGGCAGCTTCTGGCCCCATGGTGTCATACTCTTCCTTCATTTCTTCTACAAAAAAAGAAAGAAAGAATGTTTTCAGTATTTCATATACCAAACAGCATATTAAAATACTGATCAAGTGACAGTTGACACGAGTGACACGAGTGACTTGTGAATGTCTGGTTCTGTTCAGTCTATTTAATGCTGAGTGGGAAGCCTCAGCTTGCACAGAATGAATTTTCTCCATATTAATAGCCATCATTGAGTATTTGTGTTTCTATTGAACAGAACTGGAATATTACAAATACGACAGCAGTTTCTGTGATTTTAGAAGTTGGAAAGAGGTGTCTGTATAAATCACAAAAATGGTTGTAGCTATACTGTGATTAGATTTGTCCAGAAATTGGATGACAAAAAACTTTAAGAAAGTTCAGCCTACCAAAACTCAACTCCCCTGACTGAAACTAAGTCCACACTCACTCATGACAAATACTACAAATTGTGAGAAAGGCCACTACATTTTGACATCCATGGAAGACTTTTATTTTGGTTCCTGGAATAAACAATGACAATAACCTCATCTATCTAAATAAGGACAGGGGTGTTACATTCACCATGAGCAAAATTACATTAGAAAAGTATAGACAGCAATATGTCTACACAACAGTGGGATATTGCTGTGGATTTGTTAGCTTATAAACACAGACACTTCAAACTTTTCTAGATAGGCTTGAGCTTTTCACTTCCTCTTGGCTTCACCTATTAAATATAAGGAATGAGGGCAAGTGCACTGCTTTGATTCCTTGGAGCAAAATAAAAATGTGAAAAATGTATCCTTTTCAATGGTATGTTCTGAAACTCGGATAGATTAATTTAATTTAATTTAAACTAGGATAGATTAATGTATTGTCTTGGTCTTCTTTAATCAGTCTCTATTGCCTTTCATTCATTGTAAACATGTCATACTAAACAAATCACAGAAGTATCCGTGGTTTTCCCGGCCACTTTCTATGGCAAAGGAACCATGGAAAGATACCCAGGATGTGAGCAATTAGTTTCCAGAGCTTGATTCTGACTACCGTCTTGAACATTAAGGTGCCATTTCTCAGTGCTAGAGATTGCAGCAATTGATGGTTGTGTTGATCATCACATAATAGATTTTTATTGTGATGGAAAACAGTGGCATCAAGAACTATAATATTAATTGGTCTTTGGACAAATGATGTGAACAATGCTGGTATTTTATATAGGAAAATACAACACTAATTTTACTATTATATTTTTTTATATATGGCAGCAAAAAATGCAATCTTATAGCAAAGTTTTCTGAAAATGAATCCCAGTAAGTTCAGTGGAGATTTTTCTTAAAGAGGTAGATAGGCACAAAACTGCAATCTAAGGTTCTTAATGGGACATGCCTCCAACCAGAATGAAAGCAGCATTATTTTGTGGCATTATGTTTACATTGCTGCATTTTTGGTCTTTCTTAAATATTTTGCAGAACAGCACAGAATATTTTTGCATTGTTTATATTGTCAATTATGTTTAGCATCTCTTTAGTGCTGCAGGTAAATCTTAGGAATAGTACAGAAATATTCTTCCTCTCTCTTTGCTAATGTCTTTATCCAGTTACTCTAGTTACTCTGATATACCGTTTTTCTTATGCACATTCTTAAAAGCAGAGCCTAAAAGAGTTGGTCAACAGTGAGATGGGCAACATATAAATTTAATAAATAATTATATTAAAAATATTTGTGATTCTATTACATAGTTAATAAAATAAATCAGTATAAATTAATTATTTCAGTGAATAAAATTCAAAATCTTTTTTTTCAATAGTGTGAAAAAGTCTAACTAAAAGGATTCTGGAAATAGAGTCAAAGTAACTACATTTGATGGTTGGACCTAATGGCTGAAATTGCTAGTGTTATTAAAAACCATTCTTCCTATATGAAATTTAATATACTTATTGCTTTTAAACAATAAGCATTTCCATAACAATTGTTGGATACCAGAAGAGTGTAAACAGAGATCTCCTTTTTCTTCATTCCAAAATTTGTAATATTGTAGTATTTATTGCACAAGTAATTAATTGATAAAATAACAGGATCTGACGATATCACTCTAATCAAAACTAGAGTCAAACTGACTTAGCTCAAAGCTTTATAAAGAAATAAAATAGAGATTTTATTATTATGTATTTATTATTATGTTTAAAAACAATTATTGTAAGTTAAAATATTCATGCAGAAGCAGGAGTTAGTCTCTACAAAATCATATCTTTCCCAGATATCTGCTTTCCCTACAGAACATTTTTACAGTATATTTTGATTTTCAAACCTTTAGAAAAATCCATATACATTGATAAAAAAAAAAAGGTTGTCACTTGAGATACACTGCAAACAGAGCTACAGTATTTCTTGTGGCAGCTTACCAGAAAGCTGAATCAAGGTACAGCTCTTGTGAGAGGTTTAGTGTTGGATATAAATATAGCTTGTGCTGAGTTTTTTTTCTTCCTTGACCAGCTCATGTGATTTCTGGTAGAAAGGAGTCACAAGTTTGTTTCTATCTGAGGGCACATCTATCCAGTCACCAAGGGAAAAGAGCTTTTTTTTTTTTGCATAACATTGGTAATGCTAAGGTTTCAGCTTGTTTCCTTCCTCATTGTAATTTTCTTCAGTAGTATAGAGAAGTTATATTGTGAACTATCTGCTTCCCAAAACCGCATAAATATTCAAGATGCAGAGAGTGGTGCTATCTATTGGTGCACAAAAGTACATTGAGAAATTTTGGAATTTTCTTAGTACCTTTTCCCCTCTAATCTTCCTCAAATCCTTTATCAGTTACAGACCTTAATTTCCAAATGTTGTTATGAAGGTGTGGTTTCAATATAAAACAAATCCTATCATATAACCTCTCAGAGAAGCTCTTCTAGCGATTGTCTATCTGTCTGTCCAGTTATAGAAACATACAGTATGTCTTATTTGTAATACAGGAACCATGCAAAATAATGTAATATAAAAACAGGAACAATGAGACCAGAATCCATCTTGATCTGTTCAGCTATAACAAATCCATCTCAACAAGGCTACACAATTTCTTTCGTTTGTCCTGACAGTGACTGAGGTTTGGATGGATTTGTTTTTCAGAAGAGCACCTATGATTTGCAGGCTATATCTGACTGAGAGCAATATGCCCCGGCGGAGAACCCCAGAGTATATTTATTTTGAAAACACTTGTAAAAGTTTGCATTTTCCAGCCACCCCTGAGATAAAGGTTTGTAAAAATAAAGAGTACTTTCTTCCTTGAGATGAAGAATCCTTGAATAAGCAGAAAGAGGCCAAGATGCAGGTGATTTATTTAAGTCTGTGTCAGTGATAATGATGTCATGGTTTCCAGCACACTGTGTCCACCCCATTGTGGGACGAAAGAATGTCAAGGACAATTCTAAACACAAAACTTTGATTGTGCTGAAACCGGAAAGGCACAGTAAGAGTTCCACTGTGCTCTTCAGTTCAAAACCTGCATCCTGCAGGCAAACTACAGAAAGCATGGGAGAAAGAGCACAGGAGAGGGGGCTTATCTCAGAGTAAAGTTATGTGCTGAGGTACTGCGGTAGACAGTCAGGCACCAGGGATAAAACACAACTGAATAAGGCAGCCCCCAAATTAGAGTTATTGTCTATATTGCATGTTTTGAACAATAAATAAGAAAAATATTTTATCACGAGAAAAAAATGTGTTATCTAAGAGTCAGAATAAACAATGAGTTGCTTTTTAAGACCAATCTCTTTTCATTAGACATCAAGGCACCACATCAGGGCACTTTGAGAACAATAAAAAAACATGACACAATAAATCATTACAAATCATTAGAACTTGAAGCAGGTAATAGCAGATCAACTTTCTTGGACAATGTAATGAGGATAGCTAAATAGGATTAGGGGTTTACAATTTACTTAATAGAGATAAAACCAGAATGCTGCTTTTATTGGCCATTAAGGTAGAGAGCCAGTGATAGTTTATTGTTTTGTACTATAGGTTTCACTAATTCCAGGTGATCAAAAATATTTAAGGCATCCCTATTGCTCATAACAAATCATGGTCAGCATTAGAGGCAGCTTACTCCAAAACACTGAATGACGATTTTAACATTATTTCTTCATACAATGATTTTTAAGATTCTTTTTCAAAGTTTGAAACTGTCCATTTGTTATGTCATTATTAATTATTCCTTTTAAAGGTGGAAATCTTGGTAATTGGTCCTTATCCTTGATTTCTAGATATTAAAATTTAAAGCATCAGAACATTCATTCTTATAGCCCTGCATATCTAGTTCATTAACAAATATGAATAGCTAACACCAGCTCATTTAAATACTATGTCTTACATGAGTTCTCGCTACACTCTGTTTCTGTCACACTGCTCCCAAGAATCATTGGCTCTTATTATACATGTAAATGGCTATCATAAAAATAAAAATTTCATTTAAGATTGTTAATGACTTCTGCAGCAGTCAGACTTCCTTTAATGATCATCCTCTGCCCCTAATTAAACGTATTTATCTTTCAAGCATCTTTGGCTGAGTACTCCCTCATAGTTGAAAATCTAAAAAACCTTAAGTCTTAATGGATATAACGATAAATGTTTATGTGTTGAATTGCAAGGATTCTAGAAAGGCGAACCAAAAACAAAATAGGAAGCTGCAAGGATATAAAAGTAGTTATGCTTGACAATGAAAGGGGAAAAGGAAACTCATCAAAGAGCATTAGGGGTTATGGTGTCATTTTTCCAGGACATCTAAATAGCAGTTTCTAGATCGATAACCTTTTATAATGCAATAAAAATGTAGCATGTTTTATATTTTTCTAATTTTGGTTTTCCAAATGTGAACAATCAAACAGGTTTTAGTCAGGATTGTTTAGAAGCCCCAATGAAGTCAGTAGAGGTAGTTTGGTGCCAGTCCTTGTAGGAAACCTCTGTTTGTGAGTTTTCACTGGAAAGTAGTGAAGGTGTGTCTGGGTGAAGGTGTATCTTTCACTTGGAAGTAGAAGGTGTATCTGAGACTAAAAATAAGAGTATTCTTGACTAAAACTGCCAGTAACAATATTAGTTAGCTGCCAATGGTAATCTTATTGCAGTAGTATGGAGCGACAATATGTGGCCCTCAGATTTTGAGGAATTCTAACTCTCGTCAACCTTATTACTGGCCATGCTTATGAAGTCTGAGGGGGTCATATTATGCTTGTAAGGAGTATTTGTGATCCTTCGATTTGCACCACTAGAAGCAGACACATTTTCAATAAAGAAATCATGCTTGTCAGTTCTACAGTGGCCAAACATGTTGTTGAAGTGCTATAAAAAGAGTTCTAAATATCAGATGTTGCTGTTCCAATTCACAGCAAAGTACTTTTGCAGCCACCTGCGACATACACAGATCCTCCTACTATTGTCTAAAGGTACTCCTGTTGTGCACTAAACTAGGTGGCATTAACAGTATGAACATGACTGTGCAAATGTTTCAGTTCCCTCCCTCCAACTGGTGCCAGCATCCTAAATGTCAAAACTGATAAATTTCTCAAGGAAATGATAAAATCTTGCAATATTTTTTAATCTCATGACCATTTTTGCACATGGTGTATCTCTGCTGAGAAGCACATTTTAGGTGAGGGTTTTTCATTTCAAATGTGGACTATCAAAGTTTCACTTTATGTTATTTCATGTATTTATATCCTTCTTCCCCTAAGCCTGTTCTCATTTCCCAGGAGAGTTGTCCCAAATATTGGCAATCTTTATCACATACTGTACTTAGCTTCTAAATAATAAAATTACTACCTGAGCAGGTAGATGTGTGAAATCTTATTTGCACTTAAGAAAAGGAAATGATTAGATGGTTGAATGACAATACAAGGTGTCAGACAGACACTGAAAGTACATTAAACTGATAAACAGCTCTTCAGTCCTAAACAGTGGTACAACTCTGAATTTCTAACCTCTTATATTAGACCCTGCATGTGACATTCCTCTCCCCCTCTGCATAGCACAAAAATAGGTGTTTCTGATAATACTTACATCCTCTACATATTTGATGACCCATATATATTTAAAACCCTGACACGCTATGAACACAAATGTAGATGTTAGTCAAAGTTGTTTCCAAATAGAAATTTAATCCATAGCATCACCTCGTAATCTGTCATCAGCACTTGTATCTCTTTGTTGCCATACATACAACTGCAGCCATGGAAGGAAGTATGCTGCGTTTATCAGCTTTGTGCAGTGCTAACTATTTTAACCACAGCTTGAAGAGGCAGGTACTAGGGGGACTGGCTTACCCGAACCATCTACAGAGGCTTGCAAGATCTCGTGATTGTGCCAGGCGTGATCTACTCCACTTTCCCTCATTTCATCTTCCTCCTCCTCTCTTGGCAACAGTGCTTGGCTCACATGAGGGGAAGGCGCATGGTTAGGCACACTTGCAGGACTGGGTTCCTGATCCAATGTACCGATGATCCCATCGTCTTCGGCAATATGGAGCTTGTCTTCCTCGTCTGTTTCCGAACCCGTTTCCAATACATTCTCATAGTTCAATACTGTGGAAAGAACAGAGATAGTATGAGATATCTTCACATTTCTACCTAGATTTGGAAAAAAAAAACCCAAAAAAGGCAGGGTTGCTTCATTAAATTACATAAGGCCTCCTGCAAAGTACAATTTCTAATAACAACATGATTTTCTTTTTTAACGTTTTAAAACTAATAAAGTAAACAACAGGAAGATTTCTTTAAAATGGACTTCTCCAGACACAGGGATATGCCACAAATTTTGTGACTTCAAAAGTGCAATTTAAATTTAAAAACCATTTTGACACACTAAGTCAGGTGACATTCACATTTACACGTTTGATTATTGTCACGTCAAAAACAAAATGTATATATACTCATATGCACACACAAGTAAACATGTTTGCAATCATATAGCAATCTATTTACATTATACATGTGCATGTGTAATGCACATACATGTGACATGTGTACATTTTTTTCAGTTGCATCCAATATATGCTCTGTCATTCATATCTGCTGCAACTGCAATCAACACATGGACTGACTAGATTAACTTTTTCCAGACGTAAAATTAAGAAAAGCTAACTCTTCTATTCTGCTGATACTATCATTATTATTATCATTATTACTGTTGTTATTTTCAGTGCAAATTTCAAATGGCACAACCAAAACAACAAGATTGTTTAAAATAACAGTGACTTACAAACAGCAAGCTGTTTTTGCAGCCTTCAGACCCAGAAATGCTCAGTAGCTTTTCTTAAAATAGACAGCCTGTAAATAAGGTCTGTGAACTCAATTGAAGGTGGCTGTTTCTGAATTAGTCAGCCCTCACAAGACTCTCGGCCTACATGCTAGTACATAAATTGTCCACTTTACCACCAGACAAGAAAGATTAGAGTAATAAACACGGGGCATTAGCT
>JANHJO010001741.1:97666-109486 GCA_032468235.1 Pseudoxyrhopus heterurus | reverse complement strand
AAGAAGAAGAAGAAGAAGAAGAAGAAGAAGAAGAAGAAGAAGAAGAAGAAGAAGAAGAAGAAGAAGAAGAAGAAGTAATGTTGTCCACTATTTTCAACAGGAAAGATTTCATAGCAGCTATGTGTGATGTGGAAAGTGGGATGGGGGCATGTTTGAGAACTGATTTCATTTACTGTAAGGAAAACACACACACACACACACACACACACACACACACACACACACACATACATCCCGATCCTCAAATGCTGCAAAGTTACCTGACTCAGCTTCTTGTAGAAATCAAATTCAGTCAGAGATAACAGCTAATCATTTGTCACAGTAAGAAGCAATTCCCTGAAATCGGAAGAGAAAACCTGCCGTTTCAATCCTCATGTCTGTCAGATTGCTAGAAATTACATTCTGCTCTGACTAACCTCTGTGCTTGGAGTGCTAACAACAAGCAGCCTGGTCTATCAAAAGAGAATATCATACAACCAAAACCAAGCTTTTGATTTGTTTTATTCCAATAACCTGAGAAAAGTTTATAGACATGGTTTGCTGCCTAGACCTCAATTTTCCCCAACTTGCATATGGTTCTGAATTTATTGCTCGGAGAGTAATATGGATAAAATTTACTGGCTGATTATCTGCAACTTCGCACTAAGAAAATTAGAGTTGATTTTATAACAGCCATAACAGATATTTGCTCTTTGATACTTTGAGGAAGGACATGCCATTTGGAAATCTCAATAAAATGCCGCATAGATATTTGATGAACTTTTATGTGATGGGAGCTTTCAAAGTGAAATTTATTATTTCTTTTGCAGCATTCTCCGGGAGTAAATTAAACATATATCCTTCTATATAAACACTATTTGTGCAGCAGTCGTGTTATAAGTTTAATAAAAAATGATATATTACCTCTGTTCGCAAGATTTATAATTCACTGGGCGGTAGAGAAACCAGGAGCTGAGCTACAATGTATTTTATATACTTAAGGTTATCTGTGGCACAAGGATGCTTGTAGCAGTGAGCAGAGAAGGGGGGGGGGATATATGAGCCTTGAGTTCCCCCTCCCAATTCCATTTCTTATCATTAGACAAGGTTTAAAACATGAAGAACAGTGGCTGTTATAATTTACTGTGGGCATCTTTTAAGCTTCGCCATACCCAGGAGGCTAACACTATTAGCAGAACAAGTTTAGGCAAATCTATTCATTCGAGTTTTATTAGCAGGTAATGAAAAGGTGTAAGTTAAAGTGTGAAATGACTCTATGTATTTTGAAAACAACGTCTCAGCAAACAGCTTTACGCAAGCCAGGTCTCTTTATATTATGGTTATGTGCAATACATTTCTTTTCTAATAATGCAAAAGGGTAGTTTTCAATTGGTGATATGGACTAAGCAGAGAAATTAGATTTACGATTGCGGAAACCTGCCTGCTACCGTTGTGCATTATTTCTTCTCTGCTTCTTTCAAGAGCCATTCACAGGACCTTGAAGAGAGCATGGTTTTTTTTTTTCAAACTGTCCAAATGTTTTGGTCTGCTCAGTGTGAACACTGTGTGAGTAAGTAGAGAAACCAATTTACCATGTGCACAAACAAGCACTGTTCCCCTGCAGCCGAAGATGTAGGCAACTCATTTACAATTGGAGGCTGTTAAAGTGAATTGATCCACATAACAAAGATTATCGTGCACATTCTAACCATGCAAAAAAAAAAAAAACCAACCAAAAAACCCCCCAAGACTTAAATAAAGTGTAAGCAAGAAAATTGAGCATGCAGTCATGTGAACTGACCCCGTGTTAAATGTTAGTCCTATTTTTTTTTTATGGTTTGTGTTTCAGACTCAAACTTATCTTACCAAATATTTTTCTTTAATGATGTATGTGGCTTTTGCAATATCATAAACTTAAAGGAACCAAAAATGTTTAATTTAGTTGTACCAAGGACCAAGCAGGCTACTCTTAACAATTCTAACATAAAAATAGAAATGTAATGAATAAAAGTCTATGTCAGCTTTTTTCTAAAAAAAAAGAAAAGAAAGAAAAGAAAAATAGTAACATTCCTGCAAGTACTTCTACTTCTCTCTACAGTTTTGGAAAATGAACTAGTTATTTGGCATACAGGGGCCCTCAAGCTGATCAACAAAAATTCAGTCAACAGCAGCTTTAAAGGTCAGACTGAATAATAGGAAATTTTAGAAAAACTTCAAAAATGTATGGTTTATTGCTAGGTATCAATCCCAGAAATATTTATCTATTCTCTTCATCAATATGTAAGCTTGTATTTAAAAGACAGGGGTGCAGGGGAACAAGGGAGCCAAACTTATTTGATGGAATTTGTTTAGCTCACTGAACAGGAAGTTGAACTCTGGAAGGAAAGTTTGGAGAATCCTACTTCAGAATAGCACTTAAAGACAACTATTTCCTCAGGCTTTCCTGTCCATTGATAGGCGGTATAGTGGGCTGAAACCTAACTCCAGCGCAGTCCACCAACGTAACTGGTTTCAAAACAGGAAAAGAGATGTAAAGGGCACAAGCTGCAGCTTTGAAACTCATCCTTTAATAAGCATGCTGACAAATTCAGGAGCAGAACTGCTCTCCAGTTCAATTAACCAGGTCAACATGGGAAGGCCAAGCTATCTTGACTGACAGGGATAAAAGCCAATAGAAACTAACCAGATGCTCATGTGACTCTTTTGGGCTTCTAGAAGGTTGTACTAGAAAGAGTTTGACTCGAGTTGATAGAGTTGTAGTGTTAGCTACCTTTACCCAAAAATAGCTTCTGTAGGCTGATGGGATTAATGGATTGCTACTATTCAACTGTAACCATTTGCTCTGAAATACTGGAGTTACAGCTAAACTGCTAGGCCACTTAGTTTACAAATCACAAGAAGAGCAATGTTTGAAAGTTTCCACATATAACACCATCCAGATTAAAACCTAGATCACCGAGGAAAGAAAATCTAGTTTAACTTATTTTTTTTAATTACCTACCAAAAGATAGTTCACCTCTACACAGAACATTCAAAAGTACAAAATTCATGTACGTCCATAATTCAAACAATATGTCACATCTTTTTGATTTAAAAGTTTCTTTTCTTACATTATGATCAATAGTAACATATTCTTGTTTCATTATTATTTTTATTCTATGTACTGCACAGTGCATCTATATCTCTGCCGTCTGCCTGTAACCTCCAACTTAGCCCGACATGGCAACATGCCACAAAAATATTTGAATCAAGTTGCCTCAAATCCGCTAACTTAAAGAATGGGTACAAAATGCAGAAGCTCTTACGCCCATGTGAATGAAATTTTAAGGATCTTCACAACAACTTTTATTTGCAAAGTTGTGGCCGCTGCAGCATTGCCAAAGTTGGCTGCAATCACATGGTCACGATCTTCCACAAACCTGTAGGTTTCATGTTGCAAGGAAAGATGGGAGGGATGTAATTGCCTTTAACTGCAAGAAGGGCACCAATTAAAATTGGTAATAAAATAAATAAATGTACCCCCGGCCTCTTTCCCACATCCCTCTGGCACCTGTGATGACTGCCTGCTTTGAAACTGAAGCTGAAAACTGAAATCTCTTAAAAGTGGTGGGTGCTGAGGGAAAGACAAGGGAGTGACTTAGAGGACCACTGATGAGGTAGGGCTAGCTGAGGGGCACCAGCTGTCAAGAGATGAGCTTTCTTACTCCCTGGAGGGAGGAGGCTCTTTGGAAGACACCAGGATGGGGTTGCAGTTCTCCTTTTGGCCCACAGCTTCTTTTGTTCCCCCAGTAAAGTGACAGGTAGTTCTGCAGGTCAGCTGAGGAGGAGGAAGAGGAGGAGAAAGAGGCTTCACCAGGACTCTGCTGAAGGTCATGAGGGGAGAGAAAACAGTGCCAGACCATATTTTATGTGTAAAGAAGGATGACCCAATTGGTCATAGTTATATAGTAAAATTACTATTATTACCTCAGGGATTCTACTACCATTTCATTCTCACTGCATGTACAGACCAGAGAAATTCAGTGATACAAACAGCCTCTTAAACAGCATTTTACAGGGGGATTAGAGCTGAACTCTATGGAAGTCCAACCATATTTTGTCTCTTAAAGCAGAGAGTGATTAGCAGAAGATGCCCACTTCTTTGAGAAGTCCTAACCAATGAGAAAAGATGTAGATGTTATGCACATACTGTATGCAAATGTACTGATCGTCCACCACTCCCAAACTGAAATCCTAATAAAGGTAAAGGTTCCCCTTGCACATATGTGCTAATTGTTCCCGACTCTAGGGGGCAGTGCTCATCTCCGTTTCAAAGCTGAAGAGCCAGCGCTGTCTGAAGACATCTCCATGGTCATGTGGCCAGCATGGCGCATGGAACGCTGTTACCTTCCCACCAAAGGTGGTCCCTATTTTTCTACTTGCATTTTTACATGCTTTCGAACTGCAAGGTTGGCAGAAGCTGGGACAAGTAACTAGGGATTTGAACCGCCGAACTGCTGACCTTTCTGATCGACAAGCTCAGCATCTTACCAATGAGCCACCGCGTCCCAGAAATCCTAATATTTATAGGCAAATGAAGACAGAAGGAAATTATTTTTAAAATCCAGCCACATTGATGGAAATTATTGTGTTCTTTGTTAAAGAGACAAGCATGATGTCTAAACTAATATATAGAACTAGATGACCCTTATATTTGACCTAATAATATTGTTCTCACATTCTTAATGTTTTCTTTCAGTAAAATGGGTTATACTCAGTCCACATCAGTAGATACATAAGAGAGCACATCTGAAAAATAACACACATCTGAGAATCCACAGGGGGGGAAAAATGTAAGTTAGCTACTAACTATTATGCTCTCAGGGAAGTGAAAAGCAATTCAGACTTAAATCAATGTATTGGTGCACTTTTAATAACAATATGGGGGAGAGTTCAAACAACTCATTTCGGGTTTGTTATAGTATGTCATATGGTTAATCCCTGAAGAATTACGGTAGTTTTCTTCAAGACAGGATTGGGCTATATGTGGCCCTCCAGATGTTGGACCAACCTCTCATAATGCCATATTTGATGTAAGTCAGAGTTCAGCAACATCTGGAGAGCTGCATATTTCCCACCTGCAATTATAACTAATTTAAATGCTTCTACAAATAACCTTTTTTTAAACTTTGAAAAAGAGCTGGTTACAGTGAGATAGTATGAAACTCCAACCCTGCTTGAAAAATTCATCCTCTACAGAGGCACATCACTCTAAGGCACGGGGGTGTCAAACTTGCATTGTCACGGCAGTGTCACCCTTTGGTAAACCGGGTGTGGGCGTGGCCAGCACGCATCGCATCCGGCCTGCGGGCCACGAGTTTGACAGCCCTGTTCTAAGGGATAGGAGCAGTGGTGGGATTCAAATTTTTTTTACTACCGGTTCTGTGGGCATGGCTTGGTGGGTGTGGCTATGCGGTCAGCCAATCAGAGGTGGTATTTGCTGGTTCTCCAATCCAATCAAAATTACCGCTACCAGTTCTTCCAAACCTGTCAGAACTGGCTGAATACCACCTCTCGATAGGAGAAAATGCTTGTTTGAATATAACTGGGTAGCTCCAACTGAATCCAGAATGCTCACTAGTTCCTGGCACTGGAAAGGACAGCTAGAAGATGCCAACTATGTCCTTCCTTTTTAAGTTACTGGTTGAACTGTTAAAAGAGTTTTCTTGGATGCACTATGTGAAGTTTAATCTATGGCCTTATTGTTTTTCAAATGTCAATTTGTTGAATCGTTCTGTACAATTTAAAATCACACATGCTGTTTCCAAATGCATTCAATTGCAAAAACCAACTCTGTGAAGAATTTTTCTTAAAATCAAACATGGCCAGTTTCCTTACCTAGATTTGCTACATTAGTTATGCATTCACAATTAGGAAAGCAATCCGTCCTTCCTGCTCTGTTTTTGTACAGTCTAAGTGTTTTTTTTTTAGAAATTTGCTTTCCTGATATGTTCACTAGTTATATTAAATATGGTTTGCCCATTACATGTTATCATAACAAAGGCCATGAAGCTTATACATTCATTGGATTGCTTTTATCATTACAGTTATTTTTGCTTCTGTTGTTATTCTTAGTTTTTCAGTAAGTGGAGTTATCTGGAAAGGTAAGACAAAACATATTCATAAGCAGGATATGCAAAATCTAATTAAAAACATACACTAATTGAAAACAACCACTATCTTAATGTAATATGGGAAAGTAAAATAATGAATTAATTATAAGAATGCCTTGGAGAAAAGGAATGTCAACCTAGCAAGAAAGAGACAACTATGTGGGATCAGGCATGCCTCCCTAGAAAGAGCAATCCACAAACGGTGTCGACAGCTAAAAAAAAATTTCCTCCCTTATAGCCACTTTATGTACTACATTTAGGTAGGGACATTTGGAGAACAGTCTCTGAGAATGATTGGCATATGGGAAACCGTGCACATAGCTCATCATGGTCTATTGATAAGCAACCTTTGGCTGGCTTCCTAGGAACATTCTAAACTAGAAAGCATGGCTTACAAACTGCAATAGATGAAGTCACACATTGCATTAGTCCCAAACCAAGTACATCAAATTATAGCTCAGCACAATGTGTAAACCAAACCATTACGTGATGGTATGACGGCTATTACTCCATAATAATTTGGAAGGAAACCTATCTTTTTTCTGAACCTTTCATATACTCCAAGCACAAATACTCTAAATTGCACAGAGCTTTCTTTGCTTTATGTTGTGCACCTTTACCAAAAACCACACATAAAGTAAGACACTGAATCACTGAGGGGAAAAAAAAGATGTTTCAGGTTATGTTGTCCAATTTAGTAAAATGCATTGACCAATGTACTCCTAAACTTTAAAGCATCTTTTATTTTCTTTGTCTATGTTCAGTGAAAGCATTTCTCCCTCTTTTCTACAGCTAGCTTTGTAACATGGCAGACAAACAGAGCATCATGAATATGTATTCTTTGTTATATTATTCAAAGAACATTTGGCCAGGTTAAAAGCTCACTCTAGAACTGAAACATCTTTCACCAGCTTTGGCAATGGGTCCAGACTTACTTCTCCTATTAGAGCAATTGTTATTACTGTTATTTTCATTTCGAACAAGGGGACTAGACAAGACATTCATGGCTCACTATGAGCCCATGGTAACAGCAGTAGCTACTGCAGGTATAGAAGTAAGTGGGAGACAACTAGAAGGACAACCACAAAACTCAATAATAAATGTGTGAATGAGGGCAGAAGAGGATTTGTTGGAAAGACGTTTCAAATGGTTTGGTGGGAAGACATCATGGTGGGTTTCCAAATGGGCGATGCTGGCACAAACTGTGTGTGTGTGTGTGTGTGTGTGTGTGTGTGTGTGTGCATAAAGCAAGCTCTTGGATGAAAACAATCAGTCACCTAATCGCGAATTCCCATAAAATGAGGGAAACCTGTGCCACTGCCGGCAACCTGCTTGTTCCTCATACACTGTTTATCCAAAGCCTCACATTATGATAGCCTCCTGTGCTCCTGTCCCAGCTCTGTGTGTATTAATGCCTCCCATAAAATAATACTTAAGCATAGCTTAGGTTATAAAAAGAAAGATGTTTAAAAAATAATTTTAAAAGCCCCTGCCAAATAGTGAGGTGTTTATTAAGAACTCGTGTAATATTTACCATCACTGCCACCACCACCCAGCTGGCTGTCAGACCCTTGTGAAGGAAAAGGTACTCTACAGTGAGGCTAAGACTATGATTCTCTGGCCTGGTGTTAATATAAAATGTCAGCTGGAAGTAGCGCTAAAAAAATGGCTCCTTCTGTATTTTTACAGTTGAGCTATAAATTCCTTATAAACAGAGATCATAATGAGAACGCTGACACAACCTTTGTTATGGCTTCAGGAGCAGTCGCTACAGTATGTTACCTGTTTCTTGGAGAGGGGAAAAAAAAATTCATATAGCCCCTGTGAATTATTACTGCACACACAGTACCATTTCATTTCCTTTTGTTTAAATAAAGGACAGTTTGAAGAAGCTTTTTGCCAGTCACCCAGTAAACCAAAGAAAATTACCTCAGATAAAAAGACAAAGCCCATCCATTCTTCTGTAATGGAAAACTGCTAGGGAAAAGTCGGGTTATTTTTCTCAGGTTGAACTAAATAATGTATGCATACTTTTTTATTATTATTTTGGCATGATGAAGCAATTTTAGCCTCTGAAACCCACAGCGACTCAGAAGGGAAAAGGTCTGGTTCCTGCAACTTAAATAATTCAAACATCCAGGTGGAAATGCTTTCAGCAGTTTCCTTTTTGGAGACAAAGGGAGAAGAGTTCAAAACTCTCAGACACCAAGAAGTAGAAGAAGAAATGGGGGAAGTGATAACAAAGCAAGCCGCAGATACTTTCCTGAGTAGATCTGAGGAGGGAGAGAGTCCCTTAAATAAAGCTGACCACACAGACAGTTAATAGAAAGCTGTGGCATTAAAAAAAAAAAAGTTTCGAGAAAAATGGCCTGATATTATGACAAACATGTTTTCCTAAAAAGACTGTAAAAATAGCACTCAACTCTTTTGCCTGAGTCACTGCTGGTTTGTATATGCTTAAGGGTTAGGCAGATGCTAAGGGTCACTGAAGAAGCTGTGTGAAAATGTGCCTTGCCAGTGGACACTTTCTAAGCTTACAGAAATATGGATGTGATCTCAGGAATAACCCGGGGTTGTAAAACCAAGGAAAAGAGAAAGAAGGAATCCAGGTTGAAGGGCGGTTTGTTCTTGCTTCTCTTTTACCATACAGAACCTTGTATGGAGCCAAGGCAAAACTGCTCAGCTGCTTGAGAGATTATGCAGGATTTAAAAGACAGGTAAAAATGGCCATCTGAGTCAGCGTCCGATTGACTTGATGTCAGGTTTCAATACCATAGGGAAAAAGGGCTACTTGCTTGCAGATCGGTAGTGACATGTTGTAAAAAAGCACGGGGCTGCAGCTGAAGTCCCTGCAGTGGCCTTAGAGCAAAGCTGAAAACCAGAATTGTGTGCTTGTGTCTGTGTCTGAGTGAGAGAGAAAACATTGGCGAATTCTACGAGAATTTCAGACTCTTTAAGGAAGGAGAAGTGACCAGTAAGGAAAAAAACAGAAGGATGATAAGTAGTTGTAAACCTGAATATCCTTATATATTTAGCCTCTCATGAATATTCATCTCAGCTACATAGTATGTTCTCCAATAGCCAATTTACTGAATATGCATATTTAACTAAGGAGAGTTTTGAGAAGAGAGGGTTCCTGCTAGGCTTATTCACTAGACAATAAGTGTATATGAAAGCATTTAGTTGAATACTTGAGAGAAATTTGGGCTTGTGGAGAAGATCATAATAACTTTCTTTCATGCATTTTCCTTTGTTTGTCACCATCTCTTCACAGGGAGGCAAAACAGGAATTCCCACTGGCACTCTGGCAGTATCACTGAGAAGCAGGCCTTGGAAATGATCTACCTCAGTTCTGCTGTCTTCCCACTTGCGTTTAAGCACATAATGTTCTTGAAGCTCTAAATCAGACCTGAGGATTTTACAGCTTCTCTGCCATATCCGGCTCTTTAGCTGTCCCTATCCAGCCCACATGAGGTCAATAAGAAATTAGAAATCAAATGTAAATAAGATGTAATATATATTCTTAGCAGTAGTCTGTAATCAAAATCATGCAACTTAGTGCTTTTTATAAAGCGATAAAATTATTAAGAAAAGTTGTTCAGCATCTTGGTTTGGCCCTCCACAATAGTCCCAGTTTCTCATGTGGCCCCTTGAGAAAATTAATTGCCCACCCCTACTCTAAGGTAACCACTTGTAAGTTGAAGTCAGTCTACTCCAATCTCTTGCTCTTCAGGTAAGTTGGGACAGCAGCTCCCAAAATTCTCAAACTGCAACCCTGCAAGTTCCATTCCCAACTCACCTGAAGGGCACCAAATTGGGAATGCTGGTATAAAGTGTAACTCTAATTGTCAAGTCAAGTTTTGGAAAGCCTTGTGGGATGTTATGTGGCTTGTTGGAAATCAACTGCAGTACCTTGGCCTGAGGTCGGTGGTCTCACTTATATAATTCAATTACAATTTTTTCTGTTATGTGAGGAATACAGCCACAGGTTGTTTTTCATGAATGAGGTGTGCCAATCCCATGCATTTTGCTCCTCAGAGATCATATACATAAAAGGATTTCACCTCCACTGATGTCTGCTTGTCAATAGAACTTATGTGAATGCCTTGGATTGCCATTACATTAATGCAGTGTGGCCAGCTGACCTCCCAATTTTCAATGGCTGGCTAACTAAAGTGCCTCCATCCTGACTGTGTTCTGATTAGAAAAGGAGGTATATCTCAACCATCAACAGCTATTATCAGATCTTGATATTTCCCAGGTATAAAAGCTGGTTTATATTTCCTCCTTATAAAATTAGTCCCTTACATTTTGCAAATAAGGAAAGCAGTTTTAAAACCAAATTAGATTTCTCCTTCTTCTGTTACAAACTGCAAAGTGAGAGTCATGGATCCCAGTTTGGTGTGAGATCCACGAGGCCCATCTCAAGTTGCAGAAGAAGCAAAAAAAAAAAAAGTAAATGTATGAATGAAAGCTAGACTCTATGCAGAATTAAGCATATGCACAGGGTCCTATTTATTTGAAAGCATGTCAAGTGTTTTTCAGTAACATTTGTAGTACCAAACATCTAAGTTTCCAAGATATGGAAATATAAGCTATATTTTCAGGTTCTACATATAGTGAATACATTGGTTTCAGAAGAAGTCTCTAAGTCTAAACTTTCACCTCTAAAAGAGGAATATCAAATCCAGCTTACTGAAAAGGTTAAGATTAGGCAGATGTTCTGCTCTGTTAGTGGAGGTGGACTTTCTATTCTCGTGAAGGATTTCCAGCCCCAACATGAAATATTCTATGAGTGAACTAAAGGAAGCCTGAAGATGAATTATTTCCCTGACCACTGAAACTAGTAAGAGGGTGGTGCGTTTTCATGTTGTAAGTATTTTGGAAAACAACACTTACTTTCAGGAAAATATCTGGAAGAGATCTGCTGTTTTGTGTCCTCTTGGCCCCACTTTGGACTGCATTGACAAATCTCTAATATCCAGTGGTAATGATTTTTGTGTCATTGCCCCATCTAGTATGGCCTTTTGCCACAGAAGTCACTGCAAGTTTAGCTCCTGGGTACTGAAAGATTATCTACCACTGGACTAGTCCTTTTCAAACGCAATCAAACTAAACTCAATAATTCTAATTAAGAGAATTGTAGATTACAGTTCTTTTATTATCAGACTGAGTAAGAATTAGACATTGGGTGTGCTGGATGATATTTGATAGGATACTCAAAAAAAGAGTTAGGATTTTTATGGGAGAAAACAAAGGCATTTCTTGTTTGCTTCATGCTGGTCATAGTATTCTTAGACAAACTATTAATGCCTTACATCAACCAGGCTGCTCTGCTCTTTCTTTTATAAACAAAACTATTTCTTTTGGAAGATCCATTTGAGCTGTTGAAACTTTCCAACAATTAAGGAGAAGCAATCAAACTGGTGGAATAGGGAAAATTGGCAAATATCTGAAACCTCTTCTGTCTGAAGGTATCTTATTTAACTGCTAATGCCAAGTCTGTTGTTTTGCAGAGACATGTTTCTATTCCTAACCTCACCAGTTCTGATCTTACTCCTATAATTTTAAAATCATACCAAGGAACAAATATTTCCTGTGATATTTTTTTAAAGAGCAAAAGAGAAGAGAAAGAGAATGTCAGTGGAATATTGTTCAATTTTATAAGTTTTAATAATGTTGCAGTTTT
>JANHJO010001741.1:71624-84060 GCA_032468235.1 Pseudoxyrhopus heterurus | reverse complement strand
CCTCCCTCCCTCCCTCTCTCTCTCTGTCTCTCTCTCTCTCCTCCCCCCTCCCTGAAAGGTTTTTGCATAAGCTATTGGGAGGGGGAGTAATAGTGTTGCTTTATTGAAAAGAAACTTCTTATGTGGCCTAACACCTCAGTTGAGAGATGCACCCCAGAGAGACCACAGCAAGAAACACCTGATGCATTAATCGTGAGAAGTTAATCACTGCCTCTCCTATGTTCACAGAAACACACCCAAGCCAGCACATCATGTTTTAAAGGAGGGAAATGAGGAGAAATGTGCCCTGATGTTTAAACAAATCCTGAACAAACATTGGATACCCATTTTTTTTTTTAAAAAAAAAGCAGAGTTGTCCATGCACAAAGAATGTAAATTATTTGCATTTACAGTGTCAGGTCTTAGAGGTATCTTTTCAGAGTGGAAGAATTTTCCACTTCAATGTAAGTTATTAACAAGTTGGCGTTTTCATTTGTTTTATCTCCTGATGTGCAACTTAAATAAATAAATGGCACAGTTTACAGGATTCACCACCCACTTTCCTTGGGCTGGGAGGAACATATTTTATAAACAAGCTACTTTGCTTAAATAGAGGTGGCGCATCTGATCCCTGCGTTGCTGCATCACTTATCTTTTCCCCTCCTCCCTTTCCTAAAACAAATTTACTTCGAGCACTTCATCAAGTTTTGCGATGTAATATCGCTAAGCAAACAGCACCAGTGGTTTATTCATAAAATATTCATCCTTCAAAACATTCCGTCCCTTCTTGGGTTTACCTGTGTTTACGAATATGTGTTGCCTTGTTAATATGCCTTGACGGGGGAAATCACGAGAAGTGACCCCCTCCTTGAGGCAGGAGCTGCGCCGAAGAAGTGTATTATTTCAGCTGGGAGAACAGCAAAGCTCTGAGATGATACTGATTGATTAAGACCAGATGGATAGCCACACAGAGGTGGGACAAAAATAGAAGCGTATTGCAAGCATCCCAAGTATTGAGGTTGAGGAGGTAGAGAGCTCCTGTCCCACCTTATCTGTCTCCTGACAGGTTCTAGAATTTAAGAATGCTAATGGCCACACTCATTCCAATTTGCCTTTCGTGTAGTGACACTCACCGCAATGAATCAGGCATGAAGTTATGTTTCAAAAATAAATCCCAATCCCCACCGCCACCCTTCTGATCCACACATGCTCCTCATCAAAAAAAATGACAGCTGGTGTCTTACTGGGGGGGGGGGGAAGCACACCCTCTTATTAGCCCTCAAATTAATTCACCAAGGAAATGTAACTTTGCCCCTCCCTTCCCTCTAAATGTATTAAATGCATAGGCACTCGCTTCATAAACAGACATTTCAAAAAGAGAAGGAAAGGAAAGGAAACTTTACTAACAGCCACAGTCCACATCCTCGCCCTGAAATTAAGCTTTCTGAAACCACAGAAAGGAATTAAGGTAGAATTAGTGACCTCTGGTTTGGAGAAGAATGTTTCAGGGAGACCATCTTGGCTGTTATGTTTATGGGCCATAAATTGACCAACTCGGCATGGCTGAGGTCATTCTTCACAGAAAATAAAAGCTAATGGGCTAGATCCTGTTCACTTGACTCAAAAGCCTAATGAATGGAATACGACCAAAAGGGCAGTTCTCTGTTTCGGCCAGTGTATTGATAAAGTTATTGACTGGCCTTCCCAGAGAACCAGACAGAAACATTTCTGTTTTTCAGTGACCTGGATTATATTTAATTATGCGCACTCACATGTACCTAAAGAGAGAAAACAGAAAACTGAGAAGCACTCATTGCTTGAATTAAGTTGCTAAAAGAATCAAAACTCTTTTAAAACTCTGGGAAATCCACAATCACTGAAACAAAAGCAGTTCTGTGATAGTTGATCCCAAAAGGAAGACTGGCCCTTGTATCCCAATTTATGTTCTCTCTCTCCCTCCCTCTCCCCCCCCTCTCTCTTTCTCCCTCACTCCCTCTCTCTCTCTCTCTCTCTGTGTATGTGTGTTAGACTTTCGGACCTAGGATGTGGTGCTTTGGAATTACCTCTTTGTAGAGTGTAAAGGTGATTTATGAAACACCCACCTTAATTAATGGTAAAAAAATAATAATGAAAGGATAGGGTTTTTTTTTAGCACCTGCAGGCACAGCACATTTCTCATTTTTATGACACATTTCAAGTCCCAAAGCATTCTTAAATATTAACTAGCTAACAACTGTCCTTAGGAGATTTAGGGAAGAAACAATACTCCCAGCTTTTCTATTTTCTCCTAAAACTTATGTTCTGCACAGCAGGAAACCCTAGTTCATGATCTCCATCCCAGAGGCTTCAATGTATTACACACATGCTATAAACATCTTCAGATTTCACAGGCAAACATTTGTCCATAAAATCTTGACTGGCACTTTCTGAAGTAGTTTGTGTGCGCATGCAAACCACTCCTTCCCTCTTACTAAGCAATGCCTCTATTTTATGTACAGCCTGCTTGCTTTTTTTCCTGTAGGGTCACAGAGTCTAATCCTCCTAAAAACTTTGTTTCACCACAAAGGCTGTAATCCAGAGATTTCTTGACACTGTTAAAATGTTTGGAATTAATCTAGACTCTTTTTTCCCCCTATCTATGTCTACACCATAATGCACACATATACAGAAATGCCACCATCTAATTCAATGAATCAGCTGAACTGAGCTCGACTTAACCTGATATGCAGCTTGATATTATGACAAAGTCCTTTGAAGCAAGCCCCAAATCCAACTTTCGAGAATAGCATGTAGAACTGTAGCCATGCAGCTTAATTCTATGCAACTTTAAGCTTAATTTTCTGAAAGAGATTCACTCCTGCAATTAAGATTTTAGTTTTTGCTGCTTTTTGTTCCAACCGAACCATTCCTATTTAAGAATATCTCTTTGGGCTGTAAGAAAGCTTGCTTTCTGATGCAATTCCTTGTAAAATATTTTTTACAATTCCATTGGCCAATATGCCAAATCCCCCCCCCCAAGACACTTAAAAATATTATAAAAAGGGGGGCTGAGGAATGTTTGGCATAATGATCTGAAAATATTTGTCCAGTTTCCAAGCTGAAGATGACTTTATTTTCTTTACTTTACAACCCAGGTGACCACAGCTGTAAAGCTGCTTTTCTTTCTACCCCAGCTGAGAAATAAAAAGTGGCTAATTTAAGAAGGAATTGTTAGAGTCAGAAAGGTCTCTTTGGCTCCAAGACTGTATTCCAAAAAGCTGAAGTAATTTTTGTTTAAGGAAAAAAAAAAAAGACAGGAGATTGTTTGGGAGGAGGAGGAGGAAGAGGAGGAAAAAGAAAAAGACATTGCTAATGTAACACGGATACTAAAATCTCTCAGATGATTGCTGGGCCTATTTATTTCCTGCACATGTTCTTATAAAAACAGTATTTTCATAAGAACAGAAACAGAAAGAACAGAAAGATACTTTAAATTTATCTCAAGAAACATACCAGCAAGATAGCAATTCAGTCTCATCTTATCTCTGTTTTACCACCTCAGTATCGGTTTTAAAACATTCATGCTTCTGAAGGGAGGGGGGCACTTGCTCAATCAAATAAGAACATATTTAGTTATCTGGGCAACCTGATCTGAGCACTTTTCCTCAGTACCACCGAGCTCAACTGGACGCATTGCCAAGGAACCATGCAGGGGACCCCAGCCTTTAAATGCTGTTTTGACAATCTTCTTGTTCTGCCTGGGCTTCCTGTACCTCTCTCAGTATGGAACTTGGACAAGTTGTTCGCTGACGTTTCATTTTTATCTGAGTCCATACTTCTATATTGGGTAAAAATAATATGCCGTCATTAATGAAAAGCCGAAAGAGGGCACTTGTTTAGATTAATTGCTCGAGATTATGATTTGATTAACGCCTCCCACAGTTATTAGGGGGACAGTTTACAATTCAGGGCACAGTACTACCAACAGTTTTTATGAGGAATATAGTCTTCTTTTTAAAAACAGCTATTTCCTGCCATGCTGGCCACTGCACAGAATTAGAGTACAATGATTTACAATATTACCATTTGAAAATAAATTCCTCACAAGAGAAATAAAAAGGAATATCACGTAGACTTTATATTTCAATTCTAAACACTACAATCCAGGCCTAACTTGTACAACTGCCAAAAATCAAATCTATTCTTTCTATTTCCAAACTGCAGCCCCAAATGGATTTAATTAGTTTGCAAAAACCCATCTCCAGTTTTTAAAGTGAAATTTGTACAGATGTCTCTCTGTACACATACAGATGTTAATCCCTATAGATCGTACATTATTGTAAAAAGTTGGATCCAAACTAGCTGAAATGCATTTTCTCAGCTAGCTTCTGAAGATTTGAAGCACATATAACTTTCCTGTTTACTGTTCTTCATGTATTTAAAAGAGAAGATCAGAAATAGTCCAAACTCTCACCAATTCTAGTGGAAAAACCACACCCACACCTCACATTGCATTTTGGAGTACAACTGAGGCAATTTTCATCAGCTTCTCTGCTTTACATTGTACCCTAAAATATTTCAGAAACAATCAAATGCATTTTGTTGTCTCAGGCACAGAAGAGAGTAACAGAACCTTAGCGGTCTGTTAGCTGAATTTTACTTTAGTACAGATGTGGGAAAATCCTAATCGTACATGAGTTAAGAGCCTTGCCTAGGAGCATTAGGGTACAACTTCTCTAATGTTGATTTCATCAGAAACAAAAAGTTGGAAAGCTGTTCCTGTTGCCCCTTAAAATAGACTGCCCTATTCTTCCAGCCAACTCCAAAGATTTTCCTTTTTTCATGAATGACGTAAAAGAAGGACCAGTAAACATCTGGGAGGATGAACACCACGTAACCATTTTTCCAATTCAGTGCCACAGTGCTTTACAGCTTTCTCCCTAATATTTACAGTATATGAGAAAGGGGAGCCTGAAACAGAATCACAAGTGGTGGGAAGAGGCTCGGATTCAACACCCTCCTTAAATACTTCTTAATTTACAGTATTCCTTTCTTTCAGGAAGGAAAGTTAGTGAGCTGATTTCTTTTAATTTACTCCCATAGTAAGGACGTTGTGCAAAAATAATACTGTAAGAATATATTGGAGGGCTTGGATGCGGTTTTGTGACCTTGAGTAAGAGGGTGTTATTTTAATACACTTATGACAGATTTCATGCTTGCTGTTTGTCTGTTTCCGCAAACCTCCCACTCATACTGGTGCCCTATGAGCATACAGCATGCAGGCAGCATAGCAGCTCCCACATGTCTTTATCCACACAATGCAACGTTGTTTTCAACATCGTCAAGTTTTCCACTAAACAGAGCAGTCTAAAATGCTTCAGAGAGTCAGAGAAAGAAAACATGGTAAATACTGTACTGTCTGCATTAGAGAGGTCTTGCACTTCTCTCCAAAGGGAGTGGCTTTTCTTTGGCCCTGCAAAGCTTCACTAAGACTCTGCCCCCTCTCATTTTGGGAAACAATTTAGCCAGCCAGATTTTGCCCAAGGGTCAGAGCCTCGTGCTAAAACTTGGGCCTTCCTCTGATCAAATAACAGAATAACAGTGGAGTTGGAAGGGACTTTGAAGGTCTTCTAGTCCACCCCTCTGCTCAAGCAGGAGACCCTATACCATTTCAGACAAGTAGTTGTCCATTTTTTTTAAAAAAAAAAAAAACCTCTAGTGTTGGAGCACCCACAATTTCTGGAAGCAAGCCGTTCCACTGGTTCATTGTTCTCACTGTCAAGAAATTTTTCCTTAGTTCTAGGTTGGTTCTCTCCTTCATTAGTTTCTATCCATTGCTTCTTGTCTTGCCTTCAGGTGTTTTGGAGAATAGATTGACCCACTCTTCTTTGTGGCAGCCCCTTAGATACTGGAAGATTGTTATCATGTCACCCCTAGTCCTTCTTTTCACCCAATTACTGCAACTGTTCTTCATATGTTTTAGCCCCTAATCATCTTTGCTGCTCTTCTCTGCACTCTTTCTAGAGTCTCAACATCTTTTTTATATCCCCAGGAGTCAAGGTGATTCAAATAAATACAGGTTTATTGCATGCTAACAATCTCTAGAAGAATTTGAACTACTAACGGTCAAGGCAAATTGGTGGTAGACAAGAGTCAAGGTGGGCTGGGCTTAGATCTCTTGTGGCTGTGAAGGGACTCGAGGCTGATGATGCACTTGAGCTCAGGCTCAACCTGGTCATCTCCTACACTGAGACCCCTAAGAGAGGCATCCTGGCTTTTATTTTTGTTCTAGCCAATTGGATAAAATTGAACAAAAGTCACCTCGACCGAAATCAATTGGGAATGAATTGGAATATTTATCACCGAATACAATACTCAAATCACTTAAATACTTAATTGCTTCGTGTAATTAATCACTCCCACAGATGTCAATGGGTGTTATTTGCAGCTGACTTTTAATGAATTGGGTCAAATTACAGAATAAGAAATGAAATAGGTTGGATCAAATACTTTCTGTTCCCTAGTGAAAGGGCAATCACCAAGAGGACAGATTCGTGCTCTTCCTTTAGCCTTCTTGCTCACTACATAAATCTGGCTTGAGGGATGAGGGAAGTCCTCTGGAGCTGCACTGTCTGAAGGGGAAAGAAGAATGAAGTCCCACTGCACACATAGAAATCCTTTCGCATAACGTTTGCACAGGCCAGCATCCCTACCAAAAGGAAACGGATGACTTGTTCATCAGGATTAATCAATGTAACATATCTGAATTCGGTCTCTTGAAATACTCAATGTCCCTATTGAGCTTCCTTTTGTTCACTCATTCTTCCTTTCATCCTCCTTGCATGTTACACCAGAAAGAATGTTAATGAAATAGAATGTTAATTACATGGATAATTTTATTAAAACATTGATGACAATGGAAATTATGACAATTTTTAGTCAAACTCCAACAATATAATTTAAACATGTGACTGTGTTATTACTTCCTCAGCATCTTGAAACTTTCAGAGAACCTCATGGCTATGAAATCCATTTCACAGGAAAGCCAGGAGAGATTTGAAAAGAGACAGCAACATCCATTATCTGGTGCCACTGCTGGTGCTGTCATTTCTTCAAGCCCCCAGAAGACCTTGGCTTAACCTCAGCCTTCATTGATAAGTGGGAATAAGTAGGTATTGTTGTATTTGTCTATGCTCTTCATATTGTCTTTCCCCTCCTTTGATCTTTAAGCTTCGCTTTCCAGATTCAGTTAGGAATTCTCAAAACTGCATCTCCTGACAAACTTGGGAAGACACCAAATTAAACAAGGCAGCTTTAGGTTACATTATGTTAGTCTTACTATACCAGTGCTGTATAAATATAGATGGCCGCTAGATGGCAGTAAAGAGGAATAGAAAAACTCTCTGCTGCCACAGAGTGTTCATAACCCTGATAGGTTAGGCCTAGTTTTATCTGTACCTCCTCTATCTTGCTAATATTCTTTTCCTCCCTTTCATGCAATTTTTAGAGTACAGGCTCTTTAGGATTCTTTAAAAGTATAAAAGACAACATCAGTTAAGTAAAGCTGTGGCGGTCCAGCTTAATTTTAACCATGTTGCAGATGATTTTATATTGGAACAAAGTCACTCTGTAATGCTTTTCTCGATATAACTGCCCAAACATGAAACGGAGTTCATCCGATGTTCTTTCTTTTGTCATCCATAAACTTTCAAAAAAAATCTGACAGTGAAGCATTTTATTGCACATATATTACATTAAGTCATGACGGGCAAATTGGAAAGGATACCACTGGTGCAAAAAAAAGGGGGGCTGCATGCAGGGACATAAAACAAAATGTAATTCAGGAGGCAGGATTGTATGAGTTTTTCTTCCATAAATTAGATTTCTGAGTAAATTACATTTTAGAACTTAAGTGTATCTTATCTGATGTAAGTCTTAGTGAACTGGATGTAGTTGATCTCTCAGTAAGATCCTTTGGACTAAGAATGCCCTGAAATCTGACCTTCAGCTTCCTAAAAACTTTTTCCACTGCGAAAAAAAAATACTTCTGTTCTTCCATCTAATTATCTGGCTGATTTCAATGTTCTTTCCCTTCATTAAAGTAAGTTTTTTTAAGCTTATTATTGGGAGGTGACTGTGTTGATTCTACACCCACATGCCTTTCCCATCGCCTATCGTTTCAAAACAAGATGGGCAGCAAATAAATGTAATAAATTAATAAATATAAACACATAAACAAATCTTACAGCTTCTTTGGCTGCCCATGCTGCTTACCCAGTGGGAAGAGTTACTTCCTGGTTACATCTCTTCAGATTCCATAAAGGCACCGGAAGCCGGAGAGTGGCAAACTACCGTAGCAAGAATTATGCAGAAGAAGATAAGATATTCACACACAGCTTCTAACTAAAATACATATGTAAGAACCTGATAATCTGTTTACAGGAATCCCACCAGGATTGTGTATCTTCCTTTAGAAAAAAAAAAAAAAAGGAAAAGGAAAACAAAACAGTTTCTCTTCCATTAAATTTAAAATGTGTGTTGGGGGCAGACGCAGATGACATTTTCAGCGTAACGTTCTTTAGAACCGCGGACCTATTTTAATTTCTAGTGTTTAGTTTTCCTTCAAATAATTACAGGGGGTCCAGTGACAAGGACACTTTGGTGGCAACTACTTGTTTGGAGGAGGTTTGCCCTTTTCTGCTTTTGCCGCACCAAGAACACAAGGATTTTGTACCCATAGTTCTAGAGAAGTTAATAATATGCGAAGTTTCCTGCTCGCTCTTGGAGCACTGCGGTTCTTTTTGATAGTTGAAAGGGAAAGAGTAAAGAACAGTAAAATGTGGGCAAAAAATGAAACCATTTCCCCAATTCATCTCAGAGTTCAATCCAGAGGTTTTCAAAAGTGTTTTTTTTTAAAGATATTTTTATTTTTAATATGTTATCCAATTTTGAGGCAGCCTGACTCTTCAAGGACTCTGGGAGGCTTACAAATAAAACAAGAAAAACATATAGCAATAGCAATAGCACTTAGAGTTATATACCACTTCACAGTGCTTTACAGCCCTCTCTAAGCCTAGAGAGTCAGCATATTGCCCCCAACAATTTGGGTCCTCATTTTATGATGGAAGGCTGAGTCAACCTTGAGCCAGTGAGAATCGAACTGCTGAACTGCTGGCAGCCGGCAGTCAGCAGAAGTAGCCTGCAGTACTGCACTCTAACCACTGCACCACCATGGCTCATAGAAAGGAATCATATCCCGCCTTCCCAATAAGAACCGTTGTCCTTTGCGAACAAATGGGGTCTCTTCCTAATTATGTCTGAGGCTTCCTCCCATTTGAAAAAAGTTTGATCTAAGAGAGGGGCTTTGTAAATACAGGCAGTCCTCGACTTACGACTACAATTGAGCCCAAAATGTCTGTTGTTAAGTGAGACATTTAAGTGAGTTTGGCCCTGTGTTACGAACTTCCTTGCCACAATTGTTAAGTGAATTACTCCAGTTATTAAGCTAGTAACCCGGTTGTTAAGTGAATCACGCTTCCTCATTGACTTTGCTTGTGAGAAGGTCGCAAAAGGGGATCCCATGACCTTGAGGCACAACAACGATCATAAGTATGAACCCGTTGCCAAGTATCTGAATTTTGACCACATGATCATGGGGATGCTACAAAGGCCATAACTATGAAAAAAGGTCACAAGTCTCCTTTTTCAGTGCTGTTGTAACTTTGAACGGTCACTAAATGCTTTGGTCTGAGATGATCAGCAGGGGGAAAAACCCCACATGCAGAAACAGACCCAGGGGAAGCCATGTTAAAAATAAAAATAAAAACAAGAAGAAAATCAGATGAAGAGCGCATCTCAGAGAAAGAGGTAAATTCCATGGAAGATTTTGCAGCAGATATACAGTTGCAACGCTGAATTAGTCTGAGGAGTTTCAGCAGTCATCAGAAAAGGGGACAAAAACGCAAATTTGCATAATATACGGACATGCTTATCTAGATGTGTTAATTTATGTTTAGAAATGAGTTACATCTGCCATTGCGTGATGGAACTTCCATTCATGTAGTGGACTTTCCCCTTTGTACTTCTCTCCTTTTCTCATACTTTCCGTAAGCCCCAGATCATTCTGGGAGCAGATTTGGAGCATGCTGAAAGAGGAGGAGGAGGAGGAATATGTTCTACTGCCCCACCAGTGGGCTATTGAATGTAATGCAATTTCTATCATTTAAAGGTAACATCACAGAAAGGAAGACTTGGTGATCTATCTATCTGCAGCTAAGGTTGCTGCCCACCTATGAACAATGAATATTCTTTGTTGTGGTGGATCTTATCTTTACAAGTGGACTTGGGTCAAATAAAGCTTTAAATAGAGAATGCCTTCAGTTAGAGAGGACTGATGTGTAAATTAGGATATGTGGCCCACCTGACTGAGTAGGCTGGAAAGTTCAACCAGGGATGGCTTTCCCTCAGGATGGAAAGTTCTAATTTGGCCCTTTTTAAATGTTCATGTCTCTTTTCTTTATGCTCGAAGCATCTTTATGAAGAGGTGTCTGTCTGTCTGTCTGTCTGTCTGTCTGTCTCTCTGTCTATGTGTGTGTGTGTGTGTGTGTGTGTGTGTGTGTGTAGTTTCACAGCTCTATTACTCTCTCATGTTCTTAATTCTCCTTTAAGAACGCATCAAATGTTTACAGTTCCTTGTAATAATTAGAGGCCAGAAAATGGTGAATATGAATGTCAAATCCACAATTCAGGGATAATTTGTGAATACCACTTTATTATGCCAGTTAATATAAATTAATTTTAACAATAAAACAACAAATCTGCCTTTTATTCTAATGTGCTGTATTACCCTGCATGTGAAAGCTGTCTGTCTGTCTGTCTGTCTGTCTTTTTCTTTCCTTCTTTCTTTCTTTCTTTCTCTCTCTCTCTCTCTCTCTCTCTCTTTCTTTCTTTCTTTCTTTCTTTCTTTCTTTCTTTCTTTCTTTCTTTCTTTCTTTCTTTCTTTCTTTCTTTCTTTCCCAAAATCGGTATATCCTACCAAACAGTTGCACAATTCCTGATAAAATATACAGTGGCATGGACTGAGAAATGCATGCAAAGCAAGCTACATTATTAGAATGTTTAAATATTAATTATTCCACTGTGTAGTACAGATGATCAAGTAGAAATGTCAACTTCTTTTCTAACATCTGTACTGTTTGGTTTCATCTAAACTCCAACTCGGAAGCAAAAATGAAAAGTCCAGCACTTTTAACTTTTTCCAGTGAGTTTTTTTATTGCTTTGTGCATATCTCGCTGCTGCCGTTTAAAGAAAACACAACATAAACTAACCATAAACCCTTTCATATTGAAGTCTGCCTGTGAAGAGGTAGACACATATTGTTATCAGTCTAAATTGCTTGAAACCAATCACATGATGATGCTTATCAAAACCAACACATTTCAGGAGATTGGAGGGAGAGGGTGGAGAAGTTACAGAGTGGCAAAGTTCAGACAAAGACCCCCAAACTGTTGCAAGTTTATATTCTTGAGCATGCACACAGACACCCATTTCTAGGCAATGTCAAAAGAAATGCATGTGTCTGTTCCCCCCTCCCCGCCCCTTTCTCCCACAGCTATTTCTGCTTCGAGCAGCCTTCAGCTGTTCAGCAGTGAGCCAGTTCCATTGTGTGAAAAATATTGTTCAGGTGGCACCTTGTTCTGGTATGTGTGAGAGGCTCGAGAGACAGATGGGTAGACAGATGTACAATGCTACATAAAAGTAGAAAGACTTATGTGTGTACATGAGGGATGCCTGGAGTGACTGAACAGAAGCAGTACCAAGAAGGCCGGGGCTGTAGCAAGCAATTGGTTAAGCCTCCCATTTTCCTTCTTTCACCTTTAAGATGCTTCTAGCCCCACCCATGAGATTCGGAGCAAGGAGTCCCACTCAGAGAAAGACAAAAGAAAGAGACTCTTCGGCTTCATTCCGTCACTCATGGATGCCCTGCCAGGATTTCCCACCTGAGACAGATTGCGACGCATGTTCAAATCACTCATGCACAAGAAGCAATACACAAGTTCGGTGTAAAGCCACTTTAAAAGCTCATCGGGTGCATACTTTACTTGTACAAAATACCTTATTCATGATGGAGCAGTGAGGGCCTAGGTAATTACTTGAATCAAGGTGGCCTCAGAAGTGTTTAAATCTACAAGGACACTTAGAGCATGAATAATGCAAAATAATTTGCATCTAAATTTTTTAAGTGTTCTTTATTCAAAAACTAAAATGCAGTTCGATTAAAGTTTGATGAGTGAAAGCTGAGCACTTCATGCCCACTGCGAAATGTCTCCTATTTGTGGAAATTATTTCAGACAGAGGTAAAGGGACAAAAGAGATGAAAAGGTGGGGGGGTAGAGAGAGATGAGAGAGAAGAGAAGAGAAGAGAAGAGAAGAGAAGAGAAGAGAAGAGAAGAGAAGAGAAGAGAAGAGAAGAGAAGA
>JANHJO010001741.1:60455-71390 GCA_032468235.1 Pseudoxyrhopus heterurus | reverse complement strand
AAGAGAAGAGAAGAGAAGAGAAGAGAAGAGAAGAGAAGAGAAGAGAAGAGAAGAGAAGAGAAGAGAAGAGAAGATTGATGATTAAGCCACACTATTTTAAGGCATCCTTGTTTTCTGACGTTCACAAACAGCAAGTCAACTTCACAAGTGGTCAAACAGGTCCATGTCCAAGCTGCATTGCTTTCAGAACAGCCACTGTGAAAAGGCATTGTTAGTTTATCAGCCAAATAAAAATAACAAATAGCCTATTCTTGTCTCTGCAGGGTTTTTTTAAAATGGTACTTCTGCTGGAAATCTGTAGATGGTTTTCTTCCTCCTGCAGAAAGAGGCTTAAGTCTTTATCACTCTGGGTATATAGTACTATATGCTTTGTACTCCACTCTGCTGGACTAATGCACAGCTTTTACAAAAATGCCACAAGTCAGCAAAAACATAAGTCTAAACTGTCCAGAAATTATTCGTATATAGATTTTTACATGCAAATGCACTTAGAACTGCCCTAGAAGTGGGCCAAAGCAAGGATGTCTAAAAAATCTTAACCTATACTATATCTATCTTTAAACAAGAAGAAAAGGCAGAAGGCAATTGTAAAAGTACAAATCAACTGTAGCATATTAACTGCTCCTCAATATTGCTCTCTTGACAGGGCCGAGACCAGTCAGTTTGATCCTAAACCAAAGAAACACCTCAAGAGCTTAAGAAACATTTATAAAAATTAGACAAACACACTTGTTTTGCTTTCTATGTGTGACGCAGGCCACTTTTCTAACACTAAGATTTTAAAAAAATGGCTGCCCATAGAGCTGGAAGCTTGTTTCAAAATTCTGTAGTGAATTCTCTCAGAAAGTAAAATCCACTATCCCTGGGAACTAACTTTAAAATTTCAGAAAATGCTCTTCATCGATGCTGTAACTCCAAGAGCGGCAGAAGTATAGAGATTCCAACAGGTTCGGCTCACAGTAGTCCTCTCCCACTTTATCCAAAGTTCCCCTGCAAAGATTAATCCATTTAAGGGGTGCTTTGTGTTCTCTTTTAACCCTGAACTACAAATATTCTCCTTTATCGGTATCAATCTATTTAATTTCTATCATCTTACCCTGTACAGACCAGCGAGTTAGCAGAGGCTGCCTGGAACATTTCTGCCGATTTATGAGACTTTCTGATGAGTGTGCTTGCCACACTTTCTTAGGTTATCTAAGCCATTTTCGTGGTTTTGGAACAATATAAACTTTTTTGGGGGTTGGTTTTTTTTTTAACTGGGGGAACAAAGATTTCCCCAGCAACAGACCCCCTGCTCAGCAGGTCACCTTTTCTTGCGACAGTTTTTCTTTTCCCACGCTAACCCTAGGGCTCATTTGCATAAGGTCTCTGTTGTGACAATTAGTTTCAGGTGAGGTGATTTCTATGCAGCTTGCCCAAGACGACACGCAAGCCCTAGGCCTCCCTGATCCTGGCTCTAATTGCGACTGACTGGCACCAGACACAATCACCCTCTTGATTCAGCAAATTGTCCCACAAGTCCCTCACTGTGACCCGGCCATGCACAAATCATATTATGTCAGAGCGGTGGAATAAAAAAATAAAAGCATAGAAAGGGGAAATATGGAAGGAAAGGGGAGAGGAAGGGAAAATGAAGAGGATGAAGAAGAGGAAAAAGATTATGTTGCAATCTCTTCACGGAATATTCCAAGTGATTTCTGAGGAAAACCATCCTCAAAGTATGGGGCTTTGTTTTATTTTTCAATCGCCACTGGATTATTTTCGATAATGAGTTGCTCTTAGATCTTTTCTTAGAAGTTGGGGAGAAGATTGAGAGATCTCAAGTAGATCAACTAGCCATAAACATTCCTTTCTGCGTTACTGTGGTGAAAATTGGCATTGTGTGGGTTACCTGTTCTCGAACTACACATGCAAATACAGTGCGCCTTTCTAGGACACCCTGGGTTTTCTTGTTTTTTTCTTTTTTTGTGAAGTCAGGGGAAAAAGCAGTCGAGGAGAGCAAATGCAAACTCTAACAGAGCAGTCAAACTAATGTGAGAATTGTGGCCCCCACCCACACACACCAAGCTAGCAAATGACAGCAAATGGAGTTTGCATCAATAAAGCTTTTTAGAAGGGCAAGCTTCCAAAGACTGCTGTTTCTCTCCCCTATGTGCCTTAACACTGGGGTGAATCATGCTTTTTTGTCTGCCTGTCTCTGCTTGGCATTGCCCTCAGTCCACAATCACCCAAACTGCCTGGATGCAGAAGACCAAAGGCCCGATTTTTTGTTGTTGTTGTTGTCGTTTTCCTTCTCCCACAAAAACCACACTGCAACCATTACAAGATTTAAGTTAAAAGGAAAAATTCACAACAAAAACAAAGGCGATAAAATTGAAGCTTACAACACTCTACCGTCTCTTGTTAGTCATAAGGAAAATGTTGTGTGCATCACAGGCATATAGGAAGGAAGCACAGTTGTTGCCAACACAATCAATTTGTCTTGTACATATTAGGTCTTTTCATAATGCAATCTATTAAAATACACCTTGATGATTTTTGTATTAGAAAACAGATTGGATTTGGCCCGATGTTGTCTTCTGTTATGTACAAATAGAAGGGATGTGAAATGTATTATCTGCATGAAAGTGTGAAATGATGCATTGCAGTCACACTGAACTCAGTTTTAGAGCTGGGCAAATATATTAGCTCACTGATTTTAATGATTAAGTTGGTTACATATTAGTTTGATATATATATAGTTGTTCAGATGGATTAGATCCATAAACATTGCATTAGCTCTGCTCAAATAAGAAAATTCTAGCCTTATCTATTTCAAACGAACTGTTACATATTTTAAAAATCCATCAAATACATTCTGGGTTTTTCCTCTTGCACAAATATTAGTGAACAATGTTGAAAGGTTTCTTTTTGTTGCACTTTGCATGGCTCCCATTTTATATCATTCAGATTTAACTGAAGATTTCCTGTGATTTCCTCTTCTCAGAATGTCTCTATGTCTCTGCTGTCCATATAAAAATGTCAAGAATGTATATTTGTGGTTATGTATACATGCGGGTTGAAAAATGCACATAAAATCAACTTCTGAAGCCCAACATCCTCCGTTAACTTTCTAATCTGGTAATCTGATTACAGACAAACTGGTCTCCTTGAAATATAGAGGAGCAAATTTTTAAAAGTCACCCTTACGCTGAGATCAGCGTTCCCCTACTTTAGCCTAGGAAAATTTCATCTTCAGTTCACATACGCCTAATTGATTTAATTGTTCTCATATAAATCCATTGAATTAAATGGCATTACTTGTGATTTGCATTCCTCTGACAAACAAATGTGCCATCTTTAAGTTTATTAAATGGAGAAAGAAATCAGTTTGCAGAGAAGAGGCAATCCTAACATCTCTTTGGAAATATGACAAATGGTAGAGCTGAGTCAGGAACTCTAACTTCTCTGCTTCATCCTTGCACTTTGGTCTAATGGTTAAGATAGGGATGTCAAACTCGCGTCATCAAGGCTACATCACATGATGTATCGGGACTTTCCCCCCTTTGCTAAACTGGGTGGGGGCGGGGCCAGCACGTGATGCATCCAGCCCATAGGCCACGAGTTTCACACCCCTGGGTTAAGATAACAGGCTAGAAACCTGGACACTGTAAATTCTAGTCCTGCCTTAGTCACGAAAGCCAGCTGGGTGGTCTTAAGCCAGTCACTTACTTTCAGTCCAACTCGTACCTCACACAGTTATTGTTATTGGGGAAAACAAGAAGAGAAAGGAGTATTAGGTAACTCTGCCATCTTGAGCTGTTTATAAAAAAATAAAATAAAGATGGAATTTAAACAAACAAATAAACAAGATGTCTCCATTTGAAACAGACAAATCATTCTATTTGTAAAGAAGAAGTACACATGGATCAATATTACATAGAGAACTTTCACAAAATGGTGCTTGTCAGCATTCATTCTTTTTTATGCTCCCTTGTTCATTTCCCCTCTCTTACCATTTGTTCTTGTAAATAGCAATAGCAATATCACGTAGACTTATATACCACTTCATAGTGCTGTACGGTCCTCTCAAAGTGATTAACAGAGTCAGCATATTGCCCCCAACAATTTGGGTCCTCATTTTACCCACCTGGGAAGGATGGAAGGCTGAGTCAACCTTAAATAAAAGATAAAATGGTAAACCTACAGTATTTCTGTGATATATATAATGTTCAGACTGGGGGAGCTAGAGAGGACTTGAAAAACTTGATTCATCTTTCTGTATCTAAACCCCAATAATAACCCTTGCAAAACAAAAGACTAGATTTTTCATTTCTCCTCCCCAGTTTATTGAATAGTGGCATGCCCTAATTTAGGCACCTGTAAATTTCAGGGTATTGATGCTAACACCTACATATGGCATACAGTTAAGTATAATTTATTTTGGCAAATTTGAGTACACACTTGGCATTTATATGCTGATGCTTACAGATTTAAAATAAGAAAGGTGAATATAGCAAGTGTGGTTGTTTCACTTCCAGTCAATTCAATGTTATTTTTTTAATTATATAGTAAAATTGCTAATAACCCCCACTGTAAAGTTGAGCTAACACTGGAGTGGTTGTCCATAGGTTCACAGGACAGCATTCCCAATGCAACAATAATCTGTATGGGAGATTTGTCTGAAGGGTTTTTTTTTCTTCAACCTCATCACAAAGTCATCATCTAAACTATGCCAAAAAAAAAAAAAAGAGCCCTTGATAGGCATGCAACATTTTTAACAAAGTGCTTTGGACCGATGAAACAAAAGTTGAACTGTTCAGCCACAACCACACCAGATACATTCGGAGGGGAAGGAAAAAAAGAGTAGAGCATTTGAAGAAAAGAATACTTTGCCAACGGTTAAGGATAAAGGTAGCTCTATTATGATTTGGGGTTGTGTGGCAGCCAGTGGCATGAGAAATATTGAATGGGTGGAAGGAAGAATGGATTCAATTAAGTATCTGGGTATGCTAGAAGCCAATGTCCCACATCCAGTCAAGAATCTGAAGCTGAAAAAACACTGGACTTTTAGTAAGACAATCATCTGAAGCACAATTCCAAATGAAATACTTATAAGAAAAAATAGAAAAAAAGGTTTAAGAATGGTTTTTATAGACCCTCTAATCTTTATAGATTAGAGGAGTATTGAAAATCCATGGGGAGATACATAGTAACAAGGTATTTCTGATCTAGAACATGTAAACTCATGGAAAAAAATTAAAAAAGCAAGAGGACCACTCTGAGGTGGCCAGAGGAAACATTCAGAAGCTGCTATTTTGGCCAAAGGATATGTTACAGTATCCCTGACTCAAAGTGTGTCCGACTTTTGCACTTGGCATATTCACTGTTTTCTTATTTTGAATGTAAAAACAAGCAAACATAAATAGTAAATGTGTGTTCATGTTTGCAGGAAGATTACTTCACAGAAAGAGTAGCGGAAGCTTGGAACCAACTTCCAGTGGAAGTAATGGCTCAATCATCAGTAATTGAGTTTAAATATACTTGGGGATAAACACATGTCCATTGTTTGAAAAATATTTTAAAAATAAAATAAAAATAATAATAATAATTAAAAAATTAATTAAAAAGAAAACAAAAACCAGCCCCTTTAAAAAAAAAAATCTCAAAAGGCAGACTTGATGGACCACTAGGTCCTTTTCTGCATCAGTTTTCTATATTTCTATGTCATGTTTAACTTTATACCATATAGTGATTATGTCAGGGTCTGATTGCTTAGGAATTCAGTAAAACATGCAATTTAATCAGCAGTGCCTACATTTTGGCATAAAACTGTACGTGTGCAGCGTTTAGTCCCACAAGCTTCAATTTTGCATCTGAAATGAATGGAGCAATCCAAAAACAGCATCTACTATAAGATGGTGTGAGACGTTGGGTTCTTGTAAAACCCAGTCTTCACCACTGTAACCACTTTACTTTTAGCTGGTTAGAACTGGAGACATAGGCATAGTCTGTAAACTGATTCACCATCTGTCCTTACATACATAACGTCTAACTCTGCTGTTCTGAGTTTCTAGAGCATCTGATTGTCTACGAAAAATCCTTTGGAACTGGTTGTACTTACAGGAGAGCTGTAACTTCTGTCCCACTCCATAGCTCTACAAAAAGGACTCTCCTGCAAGGTAGTGAGTAGTTTCCCCCAACTAGCTGAGCACCGGATGTGTTAGACTTGTGTAATCCAATCAGCCAACATAATTATTGGCCATGCAGCCAAGAATTATTGACCCCAGGATACCTAAAGGGCATTAGCTTAAGAAAGGGCTTGGTATAAAGGATACCAATGTAGCTAGGCATAAACAAAAGTCATTAATCTCAAGGAGATATGTCATTTTTAAACTCAGAACACATACACTCTCACTCCCTCACTTGCTGTGATGGCTCTAAGTGCAAGGACCAGTTATAAGTCATAAGTCCTTTTTTTCAGTGCCATTGTAACTTAGAAAGATCACTAAACAAATGGGTGTAAGTCAAGGATTACCTCTACTACACGGTGTAGAAATGCTTTAACAGAATATCAGAATAAGAGAGTTGGAAGGGTCTTTGGAGATCTTCTAGACCAACCCCATGGTGGTCCAATCTCTTTCTTTTCTTTCTTTCTTTCTACATTTCTTTCCTCCTTTCCCAAATCTATTAGTTTTTTCCCATCATCTCTCGAGTTTTGCACTAGGGAACTCTGTCTCATTGGTAGTAGATATTTATCTTTTGGTTGGTCCTCCGTCTGTTCCTTTAGATTAGGGGTGTCCAATCTTGGCAACTTTAAGACTTATGGACTTCAACTCCCATATTGGCTGGGAGATTCTGGGAGTTAATGTCCACAAGTCTTTTAAGTTGCCAAGATTAGACACTCCTGCTTCACATTATGTCTGGTGTGGCCTGTGTAGTTCCTGCTGATGTTTTTGTTTCTCCTTGGTCAAACTGAACAGTTCTAATTTATCAAAGTAGATAAAAGTATCACAACTTTCTAGAAGATGCTTTACCTTAACTTCCCTTTTACTCCATTAGTTTTATTTTTTCCTTCTTTGGTAAGGGTGGTTCTCAAGCATACCCATCATATCTTTCCTCCCTTTAGATAGCTTAAATATTAGGGGGGGCTTGAGTTGCCCCCCACATGCACACACATACATCCCAAAACACTTACTGGGTGAAGCCAGCAACAAAGTCCAATAGTAATGGGACTGTAAAATGTAACATGGCTACTTGGTTTGTAGACCCTGCCCTTTCAGCTTTTTCATGTTGCTTTTTCCCCCCTTCCTGATCCACACATCTATCCCATCTCAAAAGGAAATATTCCTAAAACAAATATTCCTGGAAAACAAATTGAGGGAAGGCTAAGAACTCAGTAGGTGGCACTCTCGCCTCTGAGTCAGCCCTACTCTGGAGTGAGCCACATGGTGTGTTTGAAGGGTACAGAGCAGCTGCACCATATAATTAAGGCCCTGTGGTTACTATAGATACCTTAGTATTTTTGCAATAGTTTATGTGACTAGCTGGAGTCAAACTAGAATAATCACTGCATCTTTTCTTCCTCGAAGGCAGAAAAGACCACTATCTTCTTATTCCGCATGCTGAATTGCTGTGCACAGATATTGAGACCAATGGCCTAAACCGAACTCAGATGATCTGTTCAGGTTCTGCCAGTTGTATGTTGATTAAATTTCCTTGGAATTCTTTCTAATAAAGAGTCAATTATAATTTCATTGGAATATGACTCTTATGACCTCATAATTTCCTGTGGGAGGGGCATTCCAAGAAAACCAGGAGGATTGGACTATGTGATGGAGCCCCAGAGTCAGGTGCAAGAAATCAGGAACCCGGGAACAATTTTATTCCATGCTACCTCTATACAAGAAACTGAACTACTAATGGTCAAGGCAAATTGATGGGAGATAAGATTCAACAGAATTCATGGAGGGACGTAGCTCTCTTGTGGGCATGAAGGGACTCCAAAATGATGACACACTTGACCCCTCCCTCGGGCTCAGCCTGGTCATCTCTTACACGCAGTACCCATTAAGCTGAATGAGCAAGCATGTTCCCCAAATGCAACAAGGTATAAGGTAAGAGATATGGATAGCCCTGCCTCATCTCCCCATTATCTTAAGTCCAGAACCTAACAGTAACTAACTGCATCATTGGGATTTAACTGTAATGGAGTAGCCTGCTATCTGTGGACCTCCAGCTAGTAGGCTATCAGAAATAATTGGTAGTAATTTTAATTTAACACATTGGGAGTTGAGTGGGGAAGTGTTGTGTATAAAAGGAAAGGATAGAACTATCTTTCTTCTGACCACCCAGGAAAACATTTTCTGAATCAAACAAAATATAAAATCAGGAGAATGCAACCTTATACAATGTGTCTGGTAGAGACCAGGGACTGACTGAATTGAAAGGAATCACTGAATAACTTCTGCTAATCTTTATAGTAAAGTTAGACCGCTATGATTTGTGAAAGCAAGTTAATGAATGCATTATTCTTTGAATAATTATTATCTTCTTTTTTTTTTCCTCCTGAGATCCTTATGTGCAGTGGCCCAATCTTATGATGAAGCTTGACTGCCACTACCATTGGTATTCAGATGACACCAATCTACTCTGTTCTGAGATAATCCAGACATTGGTCCCAAGTGGAAAGTTTATGTTGGAGCAATGGAGCAGCACTTTTGAAAAAGTACACTGGGGAAAGATGAGAATTATTTGGGGCTAGGTCATGAAATTATCAAGGAAAAGGGGTTATATTTTTCAAGTGTGAAACTGTTCTTCCAGTATTATCATCTTGATGAACAACAGACTGTCCATATTTTATACATTTAATATACCTTGGACAGAAAGAATAAAGGAAAAGCTGTACAGATTATAGTTATGGAAGTATTAGTCTAAATAACTCAACCATACTTTCACTTTTAAAACTATTCTTGAAATAACATAATTTAGTTAGGATGTAAATGAAATATGCAAGCAATGTTATGATGGCACAAGGAAGAGTTCTTTTCTATTTTCTGAATGCAATTATAAACTTGTTACTAGCAGTTTGCACGTCTTGGTCTATACGTGTGTAGGTGCAGAATGCATATACAGATCCATACTTAAAACTCTCTTGATCCTGCTTTTGATTGCAAACCTTACTGCTCCAACAAAAAGCAATGACAGCAATCTTTAATATAATAGCATATTTTCATTGAATGCCTTCAGATTTTTTTTCCCCATTCCTTTCATTCTACCAACTGAAACAGAGACAATTCTTTGTATGCTGAAACGTGCAATTATCATGTATCCAAAAAGGAGGGTGTAATTTTCACATCTGATTACAAGGGAAGAGTGTAAGAGGAGCTGCCTCAGTAAAAGTACACTTGTTTACAGAGCAATACCCTTGATATTAAAATCTTCAAAAACATGAAACACTGGGGAAAAAAATAAAGATCGTTGCGCAGCAAAACAAAACATACAAAATAAGCATTTTTCTTGGCCTGGCTACAAATGAAAAGTCAGAGCTTTTGAACCTGAACAGACCTATTTACTTCAAATGAAGAGAGTGGGTGTACTTTAGTATGATAGTTAAAATGTTGAACTACAACTCAAGAGACCCAGATTCAAATCTACCCTTAGCTATTAAAAGTCTCTATGGGGCAACTCTGGGCAAATCTCCCACCTTAGTCTACCTCATTGGAGTGGTTGTTAAGGGTATAAAATCAAGATCCCTTGAGGTGGTTGAGAAAAAGTGGAATAGAATTCTAATAAATAAACTTAACTCAAATGTATTTTTATTCAGCCTTTGAGGTCTAATCAAATGCAACAAAATTATAATGTCAGCCAACCACATGACACACAAAGGTCTTGGCATTACTTGACCAGCAAGGAGAAGAAGTTTGAGGATAACAAGATGTGGCAATAAATATAGGGAAATTGAAGTAGACGGATTCTGCTGGGCTTCTGGCATGTTGAGTTCAGAGGAGGACATTCTCTAAAATCTTAGTTCAATTGTTGATCATTTAAAGTAATATCTAAGTGGTTATTATATCAATATTTCACTCTGGAGATGGTTGATGGACCAATAGCAGATCCCACTTCCCTCCTGCTCATCCTACTGTCTCCCTCCCCCTCTTTTAATCACAATTTGTAATTTGCACTTTTTTATTGTAGCCAGATAAATGTGTCTTTGCGATTTTATTGCTTTGATTGTTATAAGCCGCCCAAGTTGGGCAGCAAATAAATTTAATAAATAATAATAATTTTAAAAAATTCATTGTTTAAAGTATATACAGTTTTCCCTTAATTACCTTTACTGCATTATTGGTTGCCATTTTTCACGCCTCTTGCTATCACCTTATTTTCTCTCTCTCTCCCTCTCCCTGCCTCTTTTCTTGATTTCTGGTATGTGCTGATTTACCTTTGATAAGATAAGCATTTGAGTACGAGAAATTATTTTTGCTGTCATGTACTAAAAGATGCTATCTTGGAAAACACAGTGCCGTTACAAATTGTTTAGTAAGAAGATCAAAGATAGGCGAGGGGAAGAGACAGATCGCACAACAGGTAAGGTTACAAAACATGCCCCAAAGCCGAAAGCAATACGAACAACCATTAAAATGTTGTAATACAGCAATGGAAAGCAGTAGTAGAACTAAGCTCTCGCTAAACTAACATGTGCAGAAACAAATAGGGATCTTGGTGGCTTTGGGTGCTCTTTTTGGCAGTCCCTGGTAGCTACCTCTCCCTGGCATTTGCTGACCTTCATACTTCTCACTGGGAGAAGGAGCTGACAAAGAAACTCCACTTGCTAGGTTTTATGGGGGATGCCTTGGGAGACTATGGCCTCAAGGACGCCCAATCTAGGGTAGTCCAATGGCTTGTGGACATAGATTTGCAATATCTAAGAGCCAGGGCTAACAAAACCTGCTC
>JANHJO010001741.1:48082-60355 GCA_032468235.1 Pseudoxyrhopus heterurus | reverse complement strand
GTTCTCATTTTACCGACCTCGGAAGGATGGAAGGCTGAGTCAACCTTGGAGCTGGTGGGATTCGATCAGTCAAACTGCTGATCTGCATTACTCTAACCACTTGAGCCACCACATGATCCTCAACTTATGGCTGCAACAGAACCCAGAATAAGCAGGTCACCATGTGACTGCACCTAATTTTATGACTTTATTTTGAAGTGGTTATCGAGCAAACACAGCAGTTGTTAAATGAATCTATTTAATCCAGTAGGTGGTTTTTTTCGCTGGAAACCAGAAGTAAATGCTGGAAGCCCACAGAAAACTCAAAACTTGCAGTCATATGACTATGGAACGACTGCAAATAATCATAAAGTTGAGCTGTTTGCCAAACGCTCAAAATACAGTCATATGAATGCAAGTGTGTGTGTGTGTGTGCACACGCGCAGCCATCAAAACTTCGAAATCAGGACGTAAGTACCTTTTGGGGAATCTGTTGTAACTTTGAACAGTCGCTAAGTGAAAACCACCTATACGGCTTCCCAGTTCCATCCATGAATGGAAACACTACTTCGGTTCTTGGATGTCTATTTGGGAACCAAGACAGAAAATTGAAGTATAATCCTCTATTATGAAACAGGACCAAACAATTCTTGGACTTTTTTTTTTAAAGAAGGAAAGCTAGACTACAGACTCTTTGTGTAAGAAACAATGAAGACTCAAAATAAATCTGTGAACATCTATGACACTCATCCATTCTGAAAATGAACCACTTCAAGCAAAAGAGTGTTAGAAATGCTCCCCAACACTTATTAGAAAGGGGATAATACAAAGACAAACAATTCCCTATTTTTTTCCTTTTTCTAAATTTACTTCGCGGATTCCCAGAAAACCATTTCCCTAGTTCTGAAATCCCCTAGAAATGGAGCATGACTCCAAGATATACTCACAAAACACTTATTTCTTTTTGTACAGAGAAATTGAAATGGCAGTGCTGACTAGTTTATGATAAACGTTTATTAGGCAGGCATTCTTAGAAGAATGACTTGATGTACAACAAAATAGCGTCAAATAGCCACTTACAATCACCACCACTACCAAGTCTCACCTGGCGTTTGCAAAATCAGAAAATTGGGTCTTGCTTCCCAAGCAGCATATAAATGTAAGAAGCCCATGGCTGGATCCAACCAAAGGCCTTTCTTGTCCATAATTCCATATCCACAATGGCCAACCAGATGCTTCTGGGGAACCCTTCAGCATGATATAAGTGCAATAGCATTCTCTTACATAGATAAAGCCCCCAGCAACTGGTGTTTAGAGGCATAAAACAACAGGCAGGGAAGCTCTCTGTTCCTCCAGGAGGCACCACAATTGCTGATGACACCTGCAAGCTTGTTGTAGGCAGCAAAGAACTCCAGCTGCTCTCTAATAGCTGGAACAAGGTCTTTTTCTCCTGCATGCTTCTGCAACAGGAGGAAATTGTTTGAAGCACATCTCCAACTCTCTGGCTGGCAGCTATGTGCCTTGCCTCCCCATTTGGTACTCCTGTATAATGGAACATGGCTTGCAACTGTAGATGGCTAGCATATCCCACTTTTGGTTCAAAGCTCATTTGGGATAGCTAATCAACCAAATACTGTAGACCTTGATCCAAAGGAGCTCTTCCTGTTGCTCAAATATGAAAGAAAACCAATAGCTCTCCTAACAAAAAATTTGAAAGCCTATTTTCCATTGATTCCTTTTCAATGCTACCCAAAGTCAACTCTGCGCCATTGAAGTAGTAGAAACCAATGTCGTATGATCCCATTTTTTTAGCAGGGCCATAAGATCATCTGGAAAGTTTGAGAAATGCATCCCCATAAATGTTTATCATTAGTACAGTGGCTTTGTTCATCTTGATGGATTTAGCATTCGTCGAATTTACCTAGTTTAGGCATTCTGAATGTTAACATTTTATCCTTGTCAATATAACAGCCATTCCACAAACACAATTAAATTGCTATCTTTAGTTTAGGAATTATAGTCTGAGTTCCAATAAATTCCCTCATTGGCATTTACTTTCCCCAATCACATGTAGAAAACCTGATTTTACATGAAAAGAGGTACAAATTCAAAAAATAGATATCCCTGCTCTTTATAGCCAGAGACATAACAAGCCATGTCATGTGTACAAATTCAGCTCATAAGATACAGATCCCATTTTTTTTAGGATTGGTCTCCCAATCTGCTCCAGATGTTACCCAAGATGAGCATTCTGAGGTTTTTGTTGGTCAAAAGGATATGGAAAATACCAGGTTGTGGAAGACTAGTTCTAATTCAGCGCTGTCACTGTTAAAATCATAACCTTTTAATAGAATTTTGTTATGTATTCCAAGTATTAACAAACTAGATAAAAAGTAGCTGCATAAGATAAGGCCTATTACGATTGGATTGTGTGGGTATGTCTGATGGCCAATGCATTCCTCCCCATTCCAATAGGATCAGGATAATCAAAGCCACAAACGAATAGATCTTCAGAATCCCAATCAATGCTGAAAATGCATCTCCATTTTTCACTGAAGCGTTAGTCTGCATTTGCTTATATTCCGCACTATGGTAATGCAGTCCCATTGATCAAAATGAACATTCAATAACACCTGAAGCATCTAAGCCTTATTGAAATAAGTCAACTTGAAGCAAAAGACCCAAGGAAGAAATAGAGAATTGGCCTGTTTTTTTAACATGCAGGGAACTCAGATATATATATTATTTACTATCGTTAGTAAAATTAATCTATTAAGTGGATCCATTTTCTCTGAATTAAATATCCAGGATGTTGTATGGGAGGCCATTCATATGATAAATGATGGGTATTAAAGCTCCATATTGATCACTAATCAGAAACCTGTGTTTATATTTTCATGTTATTAAAATTAAGAAACTATGTGCTACTCATTGCTGTGGCATGCTCTGCCATTAAAGGTATAGATATATAGCTACAGATGACATAAAAGAGTCCGTCGGGTGTAGTGGTTCAGATGCAGGACTAAGGACAGGTGATAACCAAGTTCCAATCCTCCCTTAGGCCCAGAAACCAGCTAGGTGACATTGGGCTAGTAGTCCTTCTCTCTTAGTTCTAGATTGGAAAGTCAAAAGGAAGCCTATCTCCCAACCCATGATGGACCAGCATGGTAAACTACAGTCCATTATCTTCAGTGAAGAGGCTTTCACCTTGCTCCGTGGATCGATTGGGGCTGATAATAATAGGTATGTATAAGTATAGGCATAATTTGCATAATATATTTATGGATAGATACACTATAGATCAGGGGTGTCAAACTCATGTCATCACGGTGGCGTCCCCTTTGCTAAACCGGGCATGGGCGTGGCCAGCGTGTGATGCATCTGGCCCGCGGGACAGGAGTTTGACAGCCCTGCTATAGATGGTGACCTGCCTACACACTCATGTACATATGCATGTGTAAGTACAAATAATCTAGAACCTGTCCTGGCAATTACATAAGAAAAACACTACAGACAGAGGGCCAAACACCAGGTTTCTCCCTGAACTAGTTTACTCTCTGACAAATCATATGTTTCTGTCTTCCCAAAGTTACCACATTCCTTCAGCGGGATTGAGAGGCGTAATTAAAATGCAAGCTCCCAGGGCTGACTGAAACAGTGATTTGTAATACCACTCCTCTGGGTACATTTTATGGAGCTCCAAGTATTGTTTTCTAAAGCATTGATTTTTCTCCAGCTAGAAATATATATATATATATATATATATATATATACACACACACACACACACACCCACACACACACACACGATGTATAAAGATCCCTGGGTATTTAGGTCTGGAGTAACTAGGCTACACGCAGTACAGAATATTGAACCATAAGGCTTCTGATTTCTGGTTCTTCAGTATAGCTGTCAATTTCACATTGGGCAAGTTACTAGTTATCATCTAATTTATTTTCCAGGATAAAAAGGGTGAGCCGCCCTGAGTTTTGGGAGAGAAGGGTAATGTACTAATGTGGGAAATAAAAACTCTCTGTAACAAAATCATAATGGGTACCTCAAAAATATTAGTAAAAATTTGGGTTGTACACACTTAAAATCCAAAGGGCAAAATATGATTCCTGGTATACATGGGCCGAAGCAATATCTACTTGAAACTTATTCAAGGAGCTGCATCTTTTCCTGGGCTTCCACAGCTGCCCTTTCGGTTGCCACACAATCCTGGCAAAGGAAGTTTAAGTTCAAGGCGTTCTTGATGGGTACTACATGCAAACTCCCTGCTCTAAATTAGCATTTTGTCCTTTTACTCTAAAGTGATGCACAATCACAATAGCATGTGACAGGAAGGCAACACTGAAGAGCATTTTAAATAGGTATTTAACTGTTCTTGTTGTTTCCTTCAGAGACTCAAAATCAGCACAGCACGCCAATAGCTTTTCTTACACTGGAGCAACTTCTGCCAACTTGGAAACGGTTTATAAGAGTTTCCAAAGTGTACTGAAGTTTTTATTTGACAAAAGCGAAAGTTGACCACCAGTTTACAGATACAGGATAGCACGGATACTTGCTTTCAAGTGCGCTCCATTGAGCCCCACAGGTCTTATTGACATAATTTGTAGTATGACTGCTCATCAACAAAAATGTATTACAAAATTACCCATAAAAATGCCAATTTACATAGTCCTCAACTTACAACATTCATTTAGAGACTGTTTGAAGTTACAACAGGACTGGAATAAAGTGACTTTCAGCTTCACTCACACTTATAACCATTGCATCATCTCCACAGTTGCAGTGCCATGATCAAAAGTTGAGTGTTTGGTAACTGGCATGCATTTATGATAGCTGCAGTATCCTGGGTTCATGTGATCGCCATTTACAATCTTTTCAGGCAGTTTCTGACAGGAAAAGTTAATGGGGAAACCCAACTTGCTTATTAACCTAGCAAATGCAAGTGACTTGCCTGACAACCATGGCAAAAAAAAGATTGGGTGTAACCAGGGGTGGGTTTCAAATCTTTAAACAACCGGTTCTGTGGGTGTGGCTTGGTTTGGTGGGCATGGCTAGGTGGTCATGTGACTGGGTGATGTCACAGATCACACCCAGCCCCACCTCCTGGCCACTCACCTCAAAGGAAGAGGTAAGTTCAGCCGGTTGGGGCTAATCCCGCCCCTGCCCATTTTTCGGCCTGTTTTGGGGCCATTTTCAGCCCATTTTTCAGGCTGTTTTCCGGCCAATTTTGGCTGGAAAAACAGCCCGAAAAACAGGCAGGGGCAGGGGCAGCCGGTGGTCCGATTTGCCGGTTCTCCAAACCATGCAGAATCGGAACAAGGGGTTCACCCAAACCGGGCCAAACCGGTAGAAACCCATCCCTGACCCTGTAAGATATTTATAATTTATAATTTATTAGATTTATTATAATGGTTCATTGCATAGTCAGACAGATATTTAGACTGGATTTGGCATTTTCGCAACTATCAACTGCTTCCCAAGGACCTAGGATAGGCAGATGTTGTTTCATGGTGTTAAAGATATCGTTACAGGATGTAACGTGTTCCATGTAAAGTTGCCTTTTGCAATTGATCAACTGTGATTTTATTTGTGCCAATGGTGTTCAAGTGGTGCTCCAGATCACTTGGGATTACGCCCAAAGGGGTCTATTATTAGTGATGCTAACTCTATTTTGCCACAGTTCTTCTTTTGTCTTTCTTATCAGTCTCAGATGTCATATGGCATGTGCTTGACTGTTTGAGAAGGAAGTAGGGTTTGCTCTTATTTTTATATACTATAGGTAAATCTTTGACTTACAACCATTTGTTTAGTTCACAGTTCAACAGCACTGAAAAAGTGACATGACCATTTTTCACACTTATTACTATTGCAACATTCCCATGATCACATAATCAAAATTTGGGTGTTTAGCAACTTGCATGTATTTATTATAGTTATACTATCCCAGAGTCATGTGATCACTATTTGTAATCTTCCCAGCCAACCTCCAACAAGCAAAGTCAATGGGAAAAGCCAGATTTACTTCATGACTGCATGATTTGCTTAACAACTGCAGTGATCTGCTTAAGAAATGTGACAAAAAGGTCATAAAATGGGATACAATTTGCTTAACTACTGCCTTGTTTAGGAACAGAAATGTTGGACTCAATTGTTGTCATAAGTCAAGGACCTGGTTAACAACTGCCCTGTCTGTATTGGTGGGAGTGTTCTTAGTGGTTCCTTGATTAGGTTGTTGCTTATTGTTAACCTGTTTGTGTTGTATTCCTTGACTGGGGTATTGTTTACTTCTTGATTATTGGTCTAGATGTTAATCTTGGGGTTATTCTCTGCTTATATGGGTGTTGATTGCTGGTGAAAAGATATTTTAGGGTTTTTTTAGTTTTCTTTTGGGTTTTTTGACTAACTCTTTTGAGTGGTATGTAAATGTTGTTTATCTCTGTGCCGGTTGATGGCTGATTTGTTTGAGTGTCAGGCCTCCAGGAATTCTCTGGTGTTTTGGGACTTGAATGGATCTAGGTTCCTTACAGTTTCCCAGTTGAAACTATGGTTGAGTCTGTCCATAGGTTGCAAAATTAAGAATTTTTCATCATGTCTTGACTGCTAGTTGGTGTTCAAAGATGTGTTCTGCTAGTCTTCTGCCCATTGGTCCTACATAATGATTGTTATAGTCCTTACACTCTGTTATAGCTGACTCCTGTTTTTTCTTCTGGGGCTGCTTTTGGTTTATTTAGGATGCTTTAGAGAGCTTTAGTTAGTTTGTGTGCTACAGCGATGCCATGTGGTTATAATGGTCTCTTGGCAGTTTCTGAGATATATTTGATATATGATGAAACTGTTATCTTTTTCACAGCTCGTATTAATTGAGCTATGGTAGACTGAGTAGTCAGGCACTTTTTGATAAAGTGTGGGTATCCATTTTGTTGGAAAACCTTGTATAGATGCTCTGATTCTTGTTTTTGATGTTCAGCATTGCTGCAATGTGTTTGTGCATTGGAAACAGCTTCTCATATGGGAGGTTGAGTTGTTATTTTGATACCGGTAGCAAAGCACTTGGTTGATGTGGGTAGTTTTTCAATAGACGTGTCTGAAAAACGAAACTAACCATCCTAAATAAACCAAAACACCCAACACCTAAGTACTCAGAAAGCTTTCATAGTATACTAGGTTCAGTGCATCTTCTTCACTGTTCTTCAAATATTTTTCCAATGCCCTTTTTTCTTCTTCTTCTTCAATCATCTCCTGTACTTGAAACATTCCACAGCCGCCTATTTTCCTTGGTAAGTAGAGTCTGTCAACTGGGGGGGATGAAGGGAATGATTCATTGTCATTATTTTTTGGTCTTATCCACGGCTTTTAGTTCTGCTTGAGTCTAGTCCACTATTACAGCTATGTACATAATGACTGGAATTGTCTGGATGTTAATTGCCTTGATGGTATTTCCTTCACTGAGCTTGGACTTTAAGATCTTCATTCTTTTGATGTATTCATTTCTAATCTTCTTGTTGACTTCAGTGTGCTTGATATTGTCAGTTTGAAGAATGACCATGTATTTGTAATGATCATCTTCATCCAGACTTTTGATTTTATGTCTTGACTCCTTTGGTTTTCACTATTTTTCTCTAATGGTGATCATGGCACATTTGTCCAGTCCAAACTGTGTTGCAATATCTTGGCTGTATATATTGGACAGTGTTGAGCAGTGATTCTATTTCAGATGGTGTTTTTCCATACAGCTACAGATCATCCATGTAAAGGAGATAGGATAACCTGGCAGATGTTTTTGATGTTTGATAGCACAGTCTGAGTGATTCAGGGTGATTGACAGAGGAATCAGTACAATGACAAATAGTAGAGTGATAGCAAGTCTCCTTGAAAGATTCCTCTTTTGATGTTAACCTCTCCCAATCTATCATCATTCATCAGTGTCTTCCGTTGTGCCACTGATCTTTGCACAAAACGTCTGATATTTCTATTTCAAGGCGCTTGTTTATCCAATCACGTCGCAGGAAGTTGAATATCTTCTTATAATTAATCCACACTACATTCAAGTTGGTCTTCCTTCTCTTGCAGTTTTCCAGAACCATCTTGTCAATTAGGAGTTGATGTTTTGTTCCTCTGCTGTTTGAGTGGTTCCCTTTCTAATCAGGTGGAAATAACTTGTTTTTAACTAGGTGCTTTTGAATTCCATCAGGTACAACACCGGCTATTTGAAAGTTGTTGGTAAGGAGGTAATTGGCCTGTAGTTGTCTGCTGTTACCCTTTTTACTGGATCTTTCATTGTAGGTAGGTTTTGCCAGATGTTACCACTCTTCAATCTCACCTCCTTGCAGTATGTTGTTGATTGCTTAGCAAGGAATAAATGTAGACCAGTCAGACGTTTCAACCAAAATCCAAGCAATTAATCTTCACTTGATGCTGACCATTTCTCCCCCCCCCATTTCTGCTGTTATTGCAAGTTTTCATTTCAGCTTCTTTTTTATTTTTATCCACCTCCTTTAACCAAGCTGCATTCATGCTGTATTTCTTTGGGTTATCCCATATCTGCGTCCAAAACTGCACTGTTTCATCCTTGTCAAGTTTTGACTGATTCAATGCAGTCTTTCCATTGATAAATTGGTAGAAATGTTTCTGATTGGATTGAAATAGAAGATTCTGCCCATAATTTGCATTTTCAGCTTTGGTATCTGCTGATGTTCTTGGTTATAGCTGTTATATGCTGCTTTATTACTTCCAGTGTTCCTTATTTCTAGGTGATATTTCTTGATCAGGTATTCTTTGGTCTTCTTGTTTTTCAGTTCTTCTCTTTCATCTGTTTTGGATAACTTGCATCTGATCTCAGCTTGCTGATCTTATTTTCCAACCTGATCCTCTATTTTGGTGGTGTCCTGTTTGGTTTTTTTTTTCTTCTTCATTGTTGTTTTTGTATCTCAGGTATTCAGTTATAGCTGCAGCTATGCTGTGGATTAATTGGTTCGTTTCTTGCAGTGAGCTGGTGTTCATATTTGATAATACAATATGAAATGATGGTGCAAATAAATACAGTGAGTGCCCATAGTTTTGGAATATTTCATTATTAAGCATTTGCGGTTACTCTGGCTAAGCACTTCAATTCTGTATTAAAAATAGAAGTTTTGCTACGGTCACTACCTTTTGAGCTGAAAATGTATCAATATTTGAAGGTTTGGTTAAAAAAAAAAATCTTTCGAAGTTGTACTTATTCATGGCTTTTTACATATCCCATATCCATATTCTCAAGAAATGTCACATTCTGCAAAAACTGTGATCTTCAAAAAAAAAATTTTTTAAAAAGGGAAGAGGGGAAAAATGCAATTTCAGTATTTTCAAAGGCCCAATTAGAAAATGGTTATTCCAAGCATCCACAATGCTCTTGGAATATTTAAGAGATGGAGCTAAATTTCATGGGCATTTCATGGATCATTAAGACTAGCTTGGGACTCAAATGGTAGCCCGTTCCCCTTTCAGTGTCAACTTTCATGCATTGTCAGAAATGGCATATGGTCTGCTTGAGAAGGGGGTTGGACTAAAAGATCTCCAAGGTCTCTTCCAACTCTGTTATTCTGTTCCGCTAATCACAGTGGTATCAAACTCGCATCATCATGGCAGCGTCATGTGACGTATCGTGACTTTTTCCCCCTTCGCTAAACCGGGCGTGGGTGTGGCCAGCATATGACCCATCCAGCCCGCAGGCCGTGACTAACAGCCCTGCGCTAATGCTTATGCTAGCCTTTTCTTTGGAACAAGCTTCAATGCGAGCATCCTTATTGTATTATTTTTGTGCTGTTCTAGATGCTCTGTTATTCTTTGCTTCAATTCTTCTAATTAGAGGGCTTTGTTCTTTCCGAGGCAGAAGAGAGGGTGCCTGGTTTCCAAATGAAAAATATTTAACAGCTGTGCTGGCTTCCTCTACTGCTAATTCCTCCCAGTTTGTCTCAACAGTCTGAGTTACTTCTCTCAAGGTTTCGATTTCTTTGTCCTGGGTAGACCTTTGCAATTCTTCCAGTTCTGTTTCTGTGAATACTTTATCTCGTATTAAAAATCAGTGTTGATCTGCTAGTCTCCCTTCTATTATTTCTGATTTTGATAGTTCTTCTTTCCAGAACTGGTGCATTCATTTCAAAAATCCCCTTCTTGTTGGATGTGATCCGTAACTTCTTTGTTTTCAATCTCTGTATATTTGCAATGGGTAAACACCTTTCCTTCCAGTAGTTCTGTCGGCCCTAGCTCAGCCAACAGTCCTGAGTCCTATAGCCCATTTTTCACCAGATGTCGAGGAACTCCAACATCTAGCATGGTCCTTGTTGACCTGGGTGATGACCGAGGCAGTATGTATTTCTGTAAATTATGTCTCCATATTTTATATGGGAGAGACCCTCTTCATCTGGCTCCCATGGTGAGATGTATCCAATATGGTTGAACCTCTGGTATAGCTCTCAACTTTCTCAGAGCACACAAGTCCCACAACCACGTCAAGGTAGGGGATCCTCAGTGGGGGTCTATTATGGTTCACCACACAGTTAGCCAGATGTATCTGTTATTATTCTTATACACCTCATGTACTACTGTTACTGCTATTAATATTACCGGTATATAGAATCTGGAATTCTGTTTCTAGTACCTTATTTTGATTTTCGTATTTTTTTGTTAAAAAATTATATAAAGCTCTACTATTTATTCCTTTTTACTATTTAATTGTCTGGATATTGGTGGGGGAATAATCTCTTCACTAATTATAGTTTTTGTAAGCTTTTTAGCTTTGTGACCAGAACTAAAGCTTACCACCACTGAAGAGTATGTTATATTGCACAGATAAAATGTTTAGATTAGGGTTTCCTGCAATAATCTACTGGTCTCCTACAGTTTGTGATCTTCAGCATATGCAACCCGAATCAGATAAAGATGAACACTCGGAACATAGTAACAGTTCAGAAGTACCATGGCTTGTGAACATCTATGGCAATGGCAGGAGATGCCAAGGAGTTATCCTGAGCAGTTGGTGGGTCTTGACGGCAGCCAACTGCTTCCTACTGATGTGAGTAATGGAAGAAATTGAAACACATTTTCCTTCTAGGAATGTTGGCATATGGGGAAATATAATACCAAACAACTTCCAGGTTATGGGAAAGTCCTGCCACCAGAATTATCTCCCTTGATTAGTTCATGCTATGTATGTCTTGTAGGAATCCGAGCCAAGTAGAGTTTACTGGATCTCACGGGCGTTTCTCCACCAATACAGTAAGCCAATTTCTGCTACATCGAGGCTTCAGTTCTTGGAATACAGCACCCAGTAATGACCTGGGACTAATTATGCTTGGTCAGCCAGTTGATTTAAGAAGGCAAGACATGTGGCCAGCTTGTATCCCCAAACAACAAAAACCTTATGACATAACAGAGGAATGCAGGATTTTGGAACAAAGTAATAATGGTGAGTTTGAGAGCATTCCATTTGGGTTTTTGGGCGTCAGAAAAATGTATTAGGATCAATGCCACAAGTACAAATATCTTCAAGTTATTTTTTAAAAACCAGCTAACTAAAGGCAGAATTCAGTGCATTTGGCATAGCTGTAAAAAATTATTGGATAAGCACGGCAGCTACCGTAGTATTTGACATGCAATCAATATTTTTAGGGAATTGTTTATTCTTGTTGCTTTGAAAATATGGGCAAAAGGTAGAAAAGAGGAAAAGCAGCTTTTCCACAATTTGATAATTTAAAAAATAATAATGAGTACCAATATTTAAAGTATAATATTGCACATGTATAGTCATAAACGTATTAAGAGAAAAGAAGCATTTCAGGAAACCTTGACATAGCATAACAGTTCAGGTGCCTGAGGATCTTTTCTTCTTCCCTATAGAAACCACAAAGTTGTTTTTAAAGATAACCATCGTGGAGAGTCTGAGCATCTCAGTGTGTTCTAAGCACTGGCCTGGATCTACAAACGAACGGAACTTGTGTGTTGAAAGAAAAAAACCTCCAAAGCATGCAGATTGCAAGGTAAGCTATATAAATGGATTCCAGGGTCAAATCTGTGGATGAAGAAATTTTCACTTTGCTTTGCTTGACCATTTTAATGGTCATGACTGTTCTGTCCCATGCTCCAAACACCCGGGTCGACAACAGTTAAAGGTATATTTTAGTTTTTATTCCAAACCAAACTTAAGAAGCATTTCTTCTGCATAAAATGTCAAACCAAACTTAAATAAGCATTTCTTCTGCATAAAATAAAACAGCTGGTTACCAATTAGTCCAACCTGAGTCATA
>JANHJO010001741.1:19167-26667 GCA_032468235.1 Pseudoxyrhopus heterurus | reverse complement strand
TTCGCGTTTTCCGAGGGGTGCCCAGCTTCAGACGAGCCGACCTTGCCTTTTGCAAAGACACAAAAGTCCTCTACAAACAAAAAATAGGGGGGGGGGAAGCAGCCAGAGGTGGCTAGTGTCTTTTTCCCCCCTCTCTTTTTCTTTCTCTCTGTATAAACTTTTCTTTTTTTCCTTCTCTCTTCTCTTTTCTCTCTCTCTCTCTCTCTCTGTATAAACCTCTGTATGTATGTGTGTGTGTGTGTGTGTGTGTGTGTGAGAGAGAGAGAGAGGGGGGGGGAGAGAGATTTGCCACGCTGTATAAACTTCGGAAAAACTCTGCTGGATTTATTTTTCTTGGAGGGAGAGAGAGACTCACAAGAGTTGAACCGGGCTTATCTGAGAGCGGATTTGGGGAAAGAGGAAGAGCGGCTGCAACTAACAAAGATGCAGGAGAAGGAAAAGTAGTGGTAGGAGACGGGACGCGGGCTTTGTCGCTCAACCGGGCCACCGCTCCGGCTTCTCATTGGAAGAGCACGAAGGCAGAGGCGGGGCAGACCGGATTATTGCAGGAGAGGCGCTTCTCCGGCCGTCCAATCCAAACAGTCCTGCCTCTGGTGTTCCCGCCTTTTCTTCCCCCCAGTCAGGAGCCGCGCATTTACCCCCTTGCACATGCGTAGTTAAGGCTTATCAGTTTAACGCCCCCTGTGAAAGGGGCGAGGTAGTATTACGCTATAAATGAAATAAGGTGTCCCAGTTTTGTTTTGTTTTTAAAGTAACCCCTGGCTTTGGTTTCTTGTAAGAATACCCTCTCCAGGGCATATTTGGAGCCTACGGACAATGCCAGGGCATCAACCTCAGGAATATGAAGTGAGACTATAATCCCACACACGGGAACACAAAAGTACTGCAAGAACTAAAATGGACTGAAGAGAAGATGTGCTAGAGCCTAGAAGTCATATTTTGGAAAGCATTCTGAGCTCACACGTGACACCAAACCACAATGCGGCTTGTTTGTTTCCAGTAAACCAAGCTACTCAAATGGTGAATACCGTTTATGTTGTCTGAATCCAGATACTTGAGTTCTTAAACAACTCCTAGCTTGAGTTGTGAAGTTTGACCTGAGAGTGTTCCTAAAATCCTTAACAAGAATCACGGGTACATTTTTCTCTCTCAAAGCATCGATTTCCAAACTGTCCGAGCCTCACTTACCTGGGAGTAAGTCCCAGTGAACTCAGTAGGGCTTACATCTGAAAAGAGCAGCATTCACACTGGAAAGAAGGGAAACAGGCTCCTTTCTTGAGCAGGAAAGCAAGAGATGTTTTTCCGAAGCTGATGTGCCAGCGTTTCAACTTTCTCCATCCGTAAAAGATTAGGCAGACCCCCATATGTCTAATGCTTTCCAACCTACTTGTTGTGATTGCCTATGTGAGTCAACATATCAATACATGTCAGAGATTCAGATCTAATCTTATTTCAACGGTAGGTGCCACATAATGAAGGAAGAGAATGTTGTACTCTGTTAACAGCCTCAGATTCACTCACATCAATTAAGATGGGTTAGTCCCTCGCTTAGGTCAGCAGGACAAATTAGCTTTAACAATTGGACTAAGAGTGGATTTCTCTTTTCTTTCCTACTGTTTAACCAGTCCTCTCCCCCCTCCCCCCACCCGCAAAATATTTGAAGTTACTCCGCTTGGAACGCTAATCAGCTCAATTGATGTTAATGAAGTTGCAAATCGAAGCATCTTCTTTGGACATTTTAAAAAAAGGAGGGAAGGAGGAAAACAATCGGACTTTTCCAATACAACCGTTTGATGTATCCTGTTTCAGTTCTTACTATAGGAAACCCAAAGCTAGTTAACTAGCGCAGATCATTGGGAACTTGCATTTATGCATTGTTGAGGTCCAAATTTTGAAGGAGAAGAGTTGCTACAAATTTCAGAAGCAGCCCCTTCCCTCCCAGCCAGAAGCCCACCAGATGTTGAGCTAGAACGCCTGTCACTTCTCCCTACACGTGCACACCCATGCTCCGGGAAAACATAATAGATGGCTATTGTAAGTCGGGGATGGTTGGAAATGTGGCCCTTGTTAGCTGTGAGTCAGGAAGCCTATCCAGAAATATTAGGGAGGGAAGGAGACATACAAGTTGGAGTCTAGATATTCTGCTTCTCAAAAAGCAGATTTTTCAGTGCTGTATTTAAGATCTTATGCAACTAGCCAAACTGCAGTCCAGTCTAAAGTCAGGGCTGTGATTGAGAGCTGCTGGTCAAATTTAGCAAGGTTTATGCCTTGCCAGGGTAGGAGTTATTTGTTCCTCTGTTACTTCCGGAAAGGTAGAGGCCCAGCTCTGGGTTGCATTAGCCAATGACAGTTTGGTGGAGTTCTCTGAAGAAAGCCAAGTATTGGGTTGGAGTATTTGAAGTGGTTGAAATTTAGCCACTTGTTAGGGGAGGAGGAGGAAGAAGAAGGTGCCAGAAAAGGGAGAACTGTGGAGATCACAGGCATTGCAATATCTTAATCTGGTATTGATTCTTTTCCTTGCTAGGCATCAAAGGTGCTTTGCAAGGAGGAAGGAGGTGGAAATGTCACCAGGGGACAAGCGACATAAGCATTCATTGGGGAACCCCTCTGCGCCAGCTACTAAGTTTCTAAAAATCACCTCCGCCCACACCCTGTGGGAATTAATCCAAATTGACTACTGCTCCTGATCCATTCCTCCCGGTCGTTTCCACAGATTAGAAAACCTTGCTTTCCCCAGGAGGAACAAACCTTTAGAAGGTGAAGGAAAGGAAACCAGCCTTTCATCTGGGGTGACTGGTGAAGGGGGGGAGGAGGAAGGATGAGGCCCCAATGAGCTTAACCGGGAAGGGGGGGGCGTCTCCTCTAGAAAGTGGGTGCAGGATTGCAGTTTAAACGGGTGCTAATAGAGGACGAATCCGCAGCAACAGAACTTGACGGTTGCTGGAAAAACGTAGCAGGTTCTTCTCTCCTCCCCCCCCCGCCCCCCTCACTTTACCTCCTGCCTGACATGGTGATAATCTATTCTAGTCTTCTTCTCTTCACTCCGCCTTCCCCCTTCCTCCGGTGCCCCAATAACAAAGAATAAAAAAGAACTTCCAATTCTGCTTTAATTAATTGCTTGCTAGCAACCATACACACCCCATCAGCTCTGGTTCGTTAGCGAAGCTGGAAACGGGGGAAAGAGTCGAAGTAGTCTTAACACCCACCGAATGAGAATGTTAACGGTGCGTTGGTAGGGTTTTTTTTTTTTTTTTAAATAATCCCAGGAAGCGAGATGCTTACCAGACAAGAGACCTAATGATTGGATGCCTAACAGGACCAAAAGGACGGTGGGTGGGAGGAAGGGTTGCGTTTGCGGAACCCGTGTGCCTCCCGTCTCAAAGAAGTCAGCAGAAAAGCTCTGGAGCCAGAGAATCGCTGCTTTGAGACACACACACACTCCCGCGCTCTTTCCTTTGGTCTTCGGATGCGCTAAACTTTTTCCTAAACGAATTCAACACGCGCTACTCTTGAAAACTCATTTAGACACCCATTTGGAGCGATCACGCGTCCCCCAGCGGCCCACACCAGTCGCCGGGCTCTTCTGTCTTTTCTTCCAACTATACCCAGGCATTCCCAGTTCTCTCCCCCCCCCCCCCACGCTTCCTCCGGAGCGTGGCTTTCCTCCTTCTTCCTCCGCGGATCAGAAGCGCGTCTAGGGTGTAGGAGGGTCGGGTGGGGAGGGAAAGGTTGGCATCGTCCAGCAAGTCTCCTCAGAGAAAGCGGAATCTGAGGATCATCTACTCTGGGCGGTCCCGTGGCCCCCAGCCCTTTTCCCTAAGACTGGAAAACGTCCCGCTTCCCGACTCCAACCGCGAATCGCTCGAGAGCGAGGGACGACCGCAGCAAAAGGTTGCCCTCGCCATTTTCCAGCAGCGGAGTTGCTCGTTGCGCTTCTCCTTTGGCGACTCGGTGGGAACTGCTCCGTCGTCGTCCCCCCCCCCCGCCGGTTACAGCCTCTTCCCCCACACACCCCACGGACGGTGCCAACCTCAATTAGATCACCAGTGGGATCACTTTAATTCGTCTCCTAAACCACGGCTCTGGCCGAGCTTTGGCACCGCTTGGGAATGCCACTTTTTTTGTTTTTTAAAGAACCTTCACCTTTTGGTCTGTTTTGCCTCCGCGTCGCCTTTCCAAAGCAACCCTGCTTGCTCGGCCGTTCCTAGGGAAGGCAGTAATGCAATACACCATTGTGGAATGATTTGGCAGTGGACGTCGCAGCTAAACGGGGCTCCCCTGGCACACCCTGGAGAGGCCGCCACTGGTGCTTCTGTGGGATTGAAGGGCTTCCAGGCAGGCAGACACCCTTTCAGAGGCAGAAGTTGGGTTGTGTGTACGTGTATGCAAAAGACCTTATAGCCAAGCTTTTAGGCATCAGAAGAGGAGCTGCATTTTCCATCTTCCGTCCCCTTCCTCCAATACACCCCCGGTTCAAAACTGCTGCTCCAGCCTGGGCAGGAAGCAAGAAACGAACCCCTCGCTAGGTCTCATTCTCATTCATATTCTCCCTCTCCCTCCCTCCCTCCCCCCCTCTCTCACACACACATACACACAAACATAAAATCACAAAAGGGCTCTTCACCAGCTTGACCCACTGTGGTAGCAACCTAGCAAAATACATTTCTCCCGTATCTCCTGCTCTTCTTCCCCTCTAAAGCAGGGAGGTTTGTGGCTGTCCTAACTGGCTGTCTCTGTCTCTTGTCCCTTTGTCAAAAATTATTGGAGGGAACGGGAGGAAGCACCCACTGTGGAGAAGGAGGTTTCGGAAAGGAAAGGAGCGGGCAGGGAGGAAGAAACAGAAAAAAGTACAGTGAAAGCGAATCCATGGGAAGCGTGCTAGGCTGCCACGGGTTTCCCTGCGGCCAGAGTCACCCATCCTCCGAGAGCGAAGTAAAGATACATGAAGGGGAGGGTGGGACCGATCAGGGGACTCGTGAGCGAGCTATCCTGTTTTCAATGAAGCTTAACAAATGCATGTGTGGATGAAAGGAGGGCATAAATTAAAGGTTCGGCATACATATCTTCTCCAGCTTGTGGAGTTGGTCTACACCGGTTTCTGCCTAAAAGTGGCCTCGGCTGTTTCCATCTGAACGGATAAGTTTTCGTTGGGTCTTTCCCAACACAATGGCCAAAACTCGAGAGGGGCGAGAGCTGAGCAAGGTGAACTTAACTTCTGGTGTTGGTTGTAGTCTGTCGCATGTATGGGAAACTCCCCCCCCCCCACGCACAAATCAAACAAGATTCGGTGAACACGGCATCCAAATTCTCACTTAGGAATGTTTGTAAAGAAGTCTTGGGATCGTAAGACTCAGACAAGATTTGATGGACAGCGTCCAAATTCTCAGGAACGTTTTAAATGAAGTTCTTGGGACCATAAGGAAGAGTTAATATCCCCCCCCCACACACACACATACACCTTCTGTTCCCACTATTCTCTGGTAGGTTAATATCACAGGGCTTCACCCCACCACCTTCAGTATCAACACCTTCCTTTTGCAAACAGGCTTCCCGTTTTCTTTGTAGACAGACAGATACAAAGTGATCTAGGTGCTTGCTGAAGTAAATGTAGTCAAATCTTTTACAAATTGGATTATACCGAAAGTGGAGAAGAAAAGGAACAGATAAGTCTGGTCGGGGCTGTAAGATGTAGAAATGTTTGTAGAATCTTGAGAGTCTTGAAAGTGTGTGTGTGGGGGTGGACTAGGAATCTATATTAGATGCTTCTCTACTGGTAGCATCTCTTAGATGTTTTCAGTTTTTTTTGTTTTGAGAGAGACAGACAGACAGAAAAAAGGAGAGGGAGATGGGGAGAGAGAGGGAGAGGGAGATCTGTCACAGGAGCTCCAGGAAAAATGAGCCCTCACTTTACATGTTCCAGCATCTCTCTAAGTTTCCTTTAACACATTTAATCTAGCTGATGAAGAGATGGAGGCAAGGGAGGGGGAACGACTATTACTATCTTAAAAAAAGAAAGAAAGAAAAAGAAAGCAACCTCAACCAGCAATTCACACTGAACCTGTTTAACACACACACACACACACAGGTTTCTGAAAAATAAAAAGAAACCAAGTAACCAAGAAATGGTATAGTTGAAAACTTGTCACTTAAAATTTCTATCGGTTATTCTAAGCTTAGCAACTGGGTATTCTCTCATTGCCTCTCTCCCTCTTCCAATCTTTTTTTCCTTCTCTGTCTCTCTCTAACTTGCTGAACAGGAAGGCAAAGAAGAATGTAGGCAAAATTTGACAGCTCAAGGGCTTAAGTACTTCTTAGTAAGCAGGGCACAGTTATAAATAAAACTCTCTTTCAGGGAAGGCAAGATGAATGGAACCTGGGGAGAATCATAACAGAATCGTCACAATCACCAGCAACCTGGTTATGTAATATAGATTTTAAAAAAAACCTTTCAAGAATAGGTGCATCCGTATGCATTATCAGGCAGCACTGAGAGCACTTGAAGTAAGAATGTGCAGCTTACGTTACAAACGTTCTGCTGGAATTAATGCAAATAATACAAAAACCTCACACACTTGCATATATGCATTATTTTTCTTCAACATTAACTCGCTTTCATTAAAAGTACTGCCCAAGTGACCGGAAGAATAGCTAGCCAAGCTAAAGTTGCCCCAAGCCCACTGCCACAAGTAGCATCCTGATTTTTGACAGTCCCAATTCCGCCACTATTCTTCAAGTGCAGCTGTGTTGTTGGTGTAAAAGAGTGGCGAATGATACCCCTTTTTCTTTGGCTTCCATGTTTTTAAATGTCACCATCCTTAAGAACCAACCGGCTCTTTTCACTGCATTCTTGTGGGAATGGGAAGCTGCTTCGCTGCTACCATTGTTATACTAAATACCAGGAAGTGGTATTTTATTTAGGAAGGGTACCTATGTTTCTGTTCCACACCAAGGTTTCCGTTTCAGATGGGTCTCCAGACCGTTAGGGGTTGGCTTGGAAGTGAGTTCCCCTGAATTCCCCAGGCGACTTTGCCCGCTGTACTGAGCAGACCCAGCCGAGGGATTTGCTGGGAAGCAAAGGATGTGCATTTTGGTGGGCGTTAATATAAAATGATACCCTGGCAGCTTCCCTTCTGCAGAGGACCCGCGTTGACCTCCGGGTGGATTCTTAAAGCAAGGCTGGAGAATTTTTTTTAAAATAAATAAATAAATAAAGTTAGCCTCCTTAAGCATTTCTCCCAGGTAAAGCTGGCCGGGGCCTGCAGCCCACCCTCGCCTCGCCAAGCCTGGCAGCCGCGGGAGGGCAATCCCTGCTGGCTGCTTCGCTCAGCGAAGGAGCCTGGCTGCCATGAAGAGAGCTCACTCCCACGGCTGCGCTGGGAAGTGGCGGCAGCTTCCCAAATCGCAGGGCTTGGATCGAGCAGCTGCATTCCAGGCGGAGGGCTTAGCGACTTCCCTCACAGAGCGAGCCTAGTTCCTTGGGAGCAGGCCGGGGTGAGGCAG
>JANHJO010001739.1:141082-152101 GCA_032468235.1 Pseudoxyrhopus heterurus | reverse complement strand
AAAGATACAAGCAACATGGTTAATAACAATGTACCTTCCTATATATTTTAAGTTTAAAAAATTTGGCTCTCAAAAGACATTTCAATCGCTGTTTTGTTGATATTTGGCTCAGTTGACTAATAAGTTTGCCCACCACTGCTCTAGCGAATGTGACTCAAGAAAGCTAACAAAATAAAAAAAAATGCCATTGTTTTTATAAATATAGTTGATCCATATTAAATGCACACACAATAGAAATAGTTTTATTATCTTATTTTTATTTAATCATCTCAGTTGTGGATTGGGGAAGAATAAATTCCAAGGCAGAATGGTTTACTTATGTATAGAACTTTAATTAAATACTGTATACATAACAACTAGACCAATTCTATCGGTACGTATTAGGAGATTTTTAAGGCTTTCTGTCATCCTGAGAACATCAGAATATTCAATTATGATTAGATTTTTCTATTCTGTTCAGTTGTCCCTACCATCTAGCAGTTTTGGTAGTGGTAGCCCATTATTTTTGGAGAATACCATAGTGGAAAAGGCAGTTCTCATAATGTGGGAAATCTTTACTCATGTATCAAGTCAGATTATACTAGAAGACTCAGTTGCTGCTCATAGTAGTCTTCAACAATAAATATAAAGATATAACTTTTTTTCCAAGCCTATCACTTATTCAGTTTCAGATCTACAGAAACATGAACCAAAGTTGAATCATTTTTAAATGGTTCCTTTTCTGTTGCCAAGGAATTTCATCTTAATTTGTCATAAGACAATTGCATATTGTTTATATTGATTGTCCTATGAATTTTATATTCTAAAGTTGGAGATCTATGGTCCTCATATTTTTGGACTCCAACATCTATCAATCCCAGCCAGCCAGTAGGGGAGATGGGAATTGTAGTCCAACAATAACTTGAAGGTCGTAAATTCACCCATCCAGTATTAAAAGTTAATAAGTATTTGCTATTATAGACCATGAGAGGTGCTACAGAGAGATTCCCATTGATATGAAAGAGTGTGGAAAGAATTAAGCAGTGAACACTGAGGCAGGGTAATTCAGCTGATAACATTTGCAATTTACATAATTTATATAAGACCCATTATCTTTTTCTGAAAACAACATTGTTAAAAAGGATTTTGAGATGTGGTTAACTCTGAGTGCTTTAGGTTCATTTCCCCTAGCTGTGTGCTTTCACCCTCCTCTTACTTCAATTGGAGCTGCAGCACATGATGTGTTTAGGTTGGAATGTGTGGATTTGTTGACATTCAAATACTTGGCCTTAGCTGAGTTTCTTAGAGAGGTGACAACTGAATTCATTTCATTTAACTACAAAGTTATCAGGTCTGTACACACTTTCTAGAGAATCTGTTCAGTGCGACTTACTTCCAAGTAACTTCATAGAATCCTGCTGTAAATTGATTCCAGCATCAGATTTAGAGTTAAGAGAGTTGATTTGTTGTATAAATGTGTAGTTGAAAAATCAAGTAGAAATGGATGCCATGTTGCTAATCTCCACTAATGATCCTAGAATAGTGCTCAAGCACTAAATACAGAAGCATAAATTAAGTAGTAAATCCCACCTACGTATAATTGGTCACTCGGTCACATTGTGTGCAGAAGAAAAGATTTGCCTATTAAGGAACATGTTGCATCTGTAATGAACTGGTTTTGAATGGTCTTTGAAAGTTAACAGGCCAACGCTGTGCCCTTATGTAGAAATCTGTCAATTTTAGTGGTACATTATTTACTTCCAAATAATCAGCATGTTTCAGTCAATAGGATGAGCTAAATGTCATGTACTTTCCAAGGAATTCTAAGAAATTTTCTTGGGATTTCTTAATTTTTAACTAGTATCTTGAGGATTGCTGCAAACTCACTGTGACCCAGCATAGAAATGAAGGTGCTATAAAGCCCATCTTCATGATTGTCATCTCAGCACAACCATGGTTGGATGATGTTGTAAATTACTAGTGAGAAAGAATACAGTTGGTTCCTGATCATTAGACAAGTGCACTGCCTTCCTTCTGGATCATAGTATAACAAGTCTGAATGTATTGCAAGCAAGAGCTAGCAAAAATCCGGACTGCTTAATGCTTCAAAATCCTTTTCCTCCATCTCCCCACCTTAAAACTGAATGTGGCGGTGGGTCTTTCCTGCCTGGTAATGTTCAAAAGTGAAGCAGTTTAAAATGCCAGTGACAATTTAAAATGGCATTTAATTGGGCTGCATAACATTGGAATAATTCTTGCTTTCCAATAGGAACAACCGATAGCTGAAATGAGTTCTCTTTGCTAGATATCTATATCTATAATATGTAGGTCTTACTCTCACATAAATGTACACAAGATTACAATCTTAATTGCCATGATCTCAGCTTTCAGTCCCACCCTACTTGCAATGCACTTTGCTTGATCTCCAGCTGTTGCACCGTTTGTCTTCTGCTTGGTTTCCAGTAGAAACGCCAAAGAGGTTGCAAAGCATTCAGTGTGGCTATTGGAATATATTCTTAGCCATTCTTTTTTCTCCCTCCCTCCCCCACCGATTTCCATGGGGAATGAAAACGAAATCAAAGTACCCTATATTGGGATGCGCTGGAAGTGAGGTTCGGTAAATGAGATCTTTACTTTGGGTTGCAAACCTATACACACACCCTTGGGAGTGAGTTTGATTTAATTCAGAATCAGAATCAGAATTTTTATTGGCCAAGTGTGATTGGACACACGAGGAATTTGTCTTTCAATGGCTTTTTGTTTCTGACTAGACATGTATAGGATTTCATTGCTAATATACTTTGGTAATTAATCAGAAGGGGCGAGGGGCTTCTTTCCAAGTCAACGCAGTGTTTGCCTATTTGCATTTTGCTCCTACCCTTGAACTGTAAGGTGTTCTAATATATTGCACTTGGAACTCCCCCCCCCACACACACACACTCTATTCTAACAGTAAAAATGCAGTCCTAGCTGTTTCTAAAGGGAAGAGAGAGGCTGAGCAGAATTTCTTTAAGTTTGTAATTTGATCAGAAAGGACTTTTGCCAATATCTTCATTTTGAGATAAATAGTCCAATGAAGAAATCTAAAATCAATTATGTAATTATTTTTGCTGCCTCCTGTTTTAAACAGATAAATGTTTCTATCAAATCAGTGCAAAGAATATGAACTTCGATTTGAAAATAATACAATATTCCTAGAGTTCAAAACTTTAAACTGAACTTTAAAGGAAAAAGCTATCGCAGCAAGTCTCCTGTATCGTCGTTTCTAAACGGGCTGGGCTAATAATGCAGATCCTCGTGAAACAAATGGGCCGGTACCCGAAATATTCGGTTTAGGTCTAGTATGTGAGACATGAGCCTGCCTTAAATGGGTCTCTTATCCTGAAACTAGAAAGAGATCTCCCCGTCGTCGGTTCGACTCACTACTCCGCCTATTTAGTATCCGGATAGAAACAGCTGGTCTATTAAGTGGAATGGACTATTTCAACGTTCAAGATCGCAGCCCATCAATTCCATCCCCAAACCAGTTCAGCCGAAATACGTGGATGTAATATTAAATAAAGCTATCTAGGAATAATCAACGGTGATCTTAAAGGGATTGATTTCTGAGTACATAGATATGCATTGGATAGCCTGTCTTGAATTGGGTTAGGGTTTAGTTACGTTTTTCCTGTTTTTCCCGGACAGAGCAAGACGGAGAGCCGTGAAGGACATTTGAACGCAATACAAAACCTGCACGTTGGATCTCGGGTCCCTTGTCAGTCTTGAGTTCCTTTCCGGGTAAGGTTGCGCAGGCTTTGATAGAAACAGGGAGAGGAGGGTACTTGGCAGCAGGCGCCCCCTTTTTTTCCTAGGGCAACCCATTTCCCTAAAGAGCTGATGCAGAAGAAATTCAACCTCCTGGGGACAATATCTGTGACGAGCCCGGGGGACTGGAAAGTCTCTTGGGATGCAAAGTCGAGTAATTCAGCCGCACCAACACGTTTGGGAAGCGACAGGAAGCAGGAAGGGGAATTCTTTACCTGGTGTTTGCCATTCTGACTGAAATGTGCAACACAAGAGGGCTGGACAGTTTACTCTGTCCAAAGTTCAAAACTTGGAATTCGCGCCCAGATTCTCTTCCAGGCGCTCGCGCGCACACATGCGTCAAGGGAGGCGAGGGTGTCGCAGGCTTGGAACCAAAATGGCCCTATCTGGGAAATAGAAACGCTGATTTCGGCTAATCTGCCCTTAACTATTACAGGCTGCAGAATAGTGTTGGGGGGGGGGACTTCAGAGAGAACAAAGGCGGCTTTCCATTTCGTCACCCTTCTTTCTTCGCTTGGCTTTCCACTCCTGGCCTGCCGGGAAAAAAAACGGTGGTCGATCTGTAGTTTCGCCAGAGTGGAGGAATTGCGCTCCTTCTACTCTTCCGAGTGGTTTCATGAGCAGCTTGTGATGCAGTAGGAAACCCAGCAATTAAAAATCAATAACAACCGTAAGGTCGGAGGAAGGGATACTGCCCTCCGCGTAATCCAGTCCTTAAAATAGTTGTTTAGAAGTAAGTCCCACCGAATGGGAGACAGCTTTCTTCCAAGAAGAGGGACACCGCAATGAAACCCATATCTCTTAGGAAGAACCCAACTCCTTGCCTCCCTGCCCTAAATGCAGCTGTTTGGTAGGCAACTGAACCTAGTTCCAAAGGTTACGTTACTTTAGTTGAGGAAAGCTTCCAACTCTCTCTGCCTTCTGCCCGAGAGGGCTACTCCACCGAAATCAGCGGTATTTTCCTTCTGAGAAAAAAAATAAGCGTGGCCTATACGGGCAAGATCCTGGAGCCAAGCTGCACAATATTCAACTTTGATTTAATATCACAGCTCTCCAGTATTGACGAAGGAATCACATTGTACACTTTGCATTTTGTGTTAAGGCTGAAAAAAATTCAATTCATTACTGTATGTGAATTAAGGGAGTCCTCGTTTTGGCACAGGACCTTGTTTTCACTGCAAACAGTTCAGTCCTGTTCAATGTAAAGGCACACATAAGTTTAGATACGGAGCACATTCCCTCAATGCGATGCAAACTCATTCAAATCGGGGAAAGGTTCTTTTCTTGATTTCTGTAGGATGTGGATGGAACCCACATAGACCAACTTTAACAATTCGTGCTAGAGTGATGTTTAAAAGCAGGTTGTGCTGTCTACCTAAAATATATAGGAAGGGGAGAAGGCAAAGGGATTTCCCAGCAATCTCTAAAAAGGTTCAAGTATAGTTAAACTGGTGTCGATCAACTGGTCACTATCTAAAGAATCTTCAGTTCAAAACTATTCTCAAACTAATTTTTATATAAAAAAATACACTGTTGTATGCCTCTGAAGTTCCAACAAATAAATAAATATATCATAATATATTGGCATCAAATTAAAGATTTTGTCCTACTGATTTAAATTATGCTCCTTCCAAATCGGTGGCTTTGGATCATATCCTTGGAGGACATGCTCAATAAATTAACATCAAATATCACCTTGTAACTCAGGTACCCAAAACCCTGAAATATCCCCCCTAAACATTTTCCTTTAAATTAAGTTGATTTAGAAAATAAGGCAAAATGTAATAATTTGTAATAATTGTAAATACACTGGTTTTAGCATCTTTCTCTAATCCTGTGTATTCCTCCTGAAACCATTGGATACACTTTTTAAAAAATACAAGGTTAATATTAATTTGGTGAGCCAATGCAATTTGTGATTAGTCAGCTCTTTTCTCAAATCAGTTTAAATTAAATCTGAATATTACAGCTTGCAGAACGAATTACATTATGGGTTTTTCCTTCAAGGAAGAATATTTCATTTATTTTATTCATTGATTTACATATTTATTTATAATTTTAAAAGATAGCAATAGCACTGTATTTATATACCGCCTATCAGGGCTTGCAACCCTCTCTAAGCGGTTTACAATGTCAGCATATTGCCCCCAACAATAGTTTTTGTGTAACCAGGTTTGACTCAATTATCTTGTTAATTTTTTTAAAAGGAAAAAAAAACTGTAAACGTGCCTGATGAGTACATCTGGAAAGGATAAAAAAAGTGGGATATTTTCTGGTCCACATGATTTATTTTAGAATTTCAAAGTTACTGATTACCTGTGGAAACGACTTCCAAAACGTCTCTCTTCTGGTCTGAAGGTGAAATGTTATAAACGTTCCCTTCGCCTGCCCGCCTGGCTGCCCCCCCCCCTTGACTGTTTGGGTTCTTTACACCAGCCAAAATCCAGTTAGCTCTCTTAAAGGCTTCAGTAATATGCTGAATTACTCCCTGCTTGAGTTTAATGGAGTTAAATGAGCCTGAATGATGGCAACAGTTTTAGCTGTCTACCACGTGGCTTATTAAAGACGGTAATTGCATTTGAAAAGGAAAGACATTTCCTGGATCCGCAGGAAGAAAGTCAAAGAGCTTCTCCCCTGAAGTTGGAACATACCTAACTTTTTGGCGTCCTGTGGGACCCTGTAGATCAACATCCCCGCTCCAAAAAATGGAATTGGTCTTGGGAGAACTGATTGACATTGCTGGAAAACGTAGATACCCCCCTTTAAATTGATCACAAATGAGATTTTTAGAGAATAGCCTTTGAAAGAATACCTTTTTCTTTTTAGAGGGACAGATACAGTGACAACTGAGAGTTTGTCTAGGGGGGGGAAAGTTTTATTTTCCTTCTGTTGGCTTGAAGCTGACATAAAAATATATGCAAGAATGGCTTTAGGAGTCAACGCTAAAAACAAAAATAAAACTGTGAACTCTAGCCAGCAATGAATTAACTCTGATCTAACACCCCTCCCCCCCATGTTTTGATCTATATATACTTTTTATCTCTTTATGTTCACTATTTCTGTGCTAAATTGGGGGCAGGGGAGAAATATTTATATTTTAGGCTTTCTAACAATTCGTCATCTTTTACAAACTACCTTAAATATATCCCCATGGCAATCGGTCTCCTTAACTGATTCTGGGGAAATCGATCCACTAAAAATCAAGAAACCACATTCTCTGGCAATTAGAAAAAAGCAAATAAAACCGCAGTCCATAAAATATGCAGGTGCGCGTGGCTGTAAAGATACTTATAGGCACATGCATCTACTTATTCTCCAACTCCTTTGATTAAGAGTAAAGGTCATATATAGATTGATTTTTTTCCCTCCTCTAGAAATGCTGGGCATTAGCCGATAGAAGTTTGTGCTCTTCTTGGTAAGCTTTGCAATATTAAGGGAGAAATGAAGCTGTACGGCCTTTTTTTTTTTATTACCCAGGCTCCTAGTATGTCTTCCAACTAAGCTGCATAAGCTATATTCTAGAGTGAAGGTTGAACCCCAAGACTCACCTTTTTAGTTCCTTAATTTTTGTCAAAAGAGGGGAGGGAAGAGATTCACTGCGGTAAATAATAAGCTAAGGTGAAGGGGGGGGGGAGTGTGAATGGTCAGAATCAAGTCATCAGGTTGCCTGGCCTGTTTTTCTTGGTCGCTCCATCTAGAAAGGTTGGGCATTTTGAAAGAATTGAGTTTCATCATCAGCACAAAGTGGGTTATCTTTAAAGAGCAATCCTCTTTTTCACTTGCTATCCTTCAAAGTGCGGGATCTCAAGTCTCCTTTTTCTCAGCTGGCTGGAGATTATGGTTGTTGTGAGTCTAGAGGACATTTGATGGAGAAGAACTGTGGTGGATAACGCTTTTGCAACATCTAACTTTCCAATGTTTTGCAAAGCAGATAAAAAAAAATCTGTGAGAAATAAAACTATGTCATTTATTTTTCAAGCTCCCAGCCAGGTTGGTACTATCCTTGAGACCCGGGGTCGGGTCTTCATCTGAAACCAGCGGCCTTGTGAATTTAAACATATTCACTTTAAATGTAGTATTATAGGATGCGATCTAAGACCGTATCTAGCCGAAAAGGCCTGATTAAATAACTCTTTACTCAAAAGCTAGCCAAATCGGTCAGTTACAATTTTTGAATCTTGCAATTAACTTTTGAGAAGGCCTCCCACAAAGTTAGTCTCAGAGATGCGGCTGTTCTAAGTCTTTCTTGAAAGAAAGCAGGTTACGGCCCATTCCCAGTTGACTCGGGAGGGGGATAGACAGCGTCCCTAGAAACTTTTTCCCCCCTCTTCCCCCCCAAAATAAATGAATACTGGTTCCCTTCTTTCCGCTGGAAGTCGGTCGCCGCTGGAGTGAGAGAAGAGTCTTGGTGAAGATGAGGCGTCTCTTCCAAATCCATTCCCGATCCTGAGGTCTCTTTGCTCCGAGGCTCAGCCCTATCCCTCGTTTCGCGTCGGATCGAAGAGCTTCCGGGTCTTTTCCGACTGATTGCGGGAGGGTGGGTCGGTGGGAGAGCAACAAGGCGTCGTTGAACGAAAACCCGCGACTTGGCGGCAGTGGGGCTGATCAAAGCGAGACGCGATCTCCAGCTGAGATCTCCTGTTCCTCCACTGTGCAGGATCACACGCAGCCCGGCAAAGATGGGCGAGATCGGGAGAAAGGGAACACGCTTTGGAGAGCCCATTGTCACTACGGTTGCCAAGCCAGTCAAAGTAAAAATAGGCAGAAAAAGAGAGGGGGAGGGGAGCGAGGAGTGGGAAAACAACGGCACTGTTTCTCCTTTTGGTGACCAGGTAATGCTTACTCCAAAGTCTGGAATGAAAACCCTTTGGTTTTCGGTCTTTATTTCTTCCATCTTGCTTGCATATCCTGCGTGGATTTCTCTTGCAGTCAAACTTTTGCTGAACGTAATAGGGCTTACGTTTGAGTAAACACAGATGAGGGATTGTGCTGCCAATTGGGGAGATGTAATGTAATTAAATGTCTTTGTGGACCCTCGCCATTCTTCTTTTCCCAAAATGTCCCCCTAAACATGAGGACAACCGGAGAAGAGCGGTTGGATCCAAGCCCCACAAAATAAGAACCTCTGAGGTGGCTAAGGAGACTTACCTTCTGCCCCCGGCGATAAGGACGGCAACAACAGCAGCATCAACAGTTGTAATACAATATACGTTGATCAGGTTTTCAATTGATTTAGAAAGAGGAGAAAAACTCGTTGGGTCCAATACCGGTTAGCAGCGTAAACCTCACTGTGTATAATAGGGCTTATGTGTAAGTAAACAGGCATATGGGCTCTACTGTTGTGCCAGACTTAATAGGACTACTCCTCTGGAAAGCGAATAGGATTGCAGTATTGTGTGTGCATGCAAGAGACACAAATGTGTGTATGTGCGTGGGCAGGTGTGCACATAATACCATAGTGGCAACAACTTACAAAATACAGTTCTTTGTCCCGATACACCTGACCGGATCTTTCTTTCTTTAGTTTTAAGGAAAAAATATTTAAAAATTAAGGATGTAGACCCGTGCATGCATGGGATACATGGAATTCACAGAGATTTATTTGCCAGGGAAGATGTCCTAGTGTTGAGTTCCCATTAGTAAGGGCAAATACATTTTTCAGTGGAAATAAACTCACTAAATGGGATTGCAGCAGAGCTTGAACATATTTTGTATTAAGCTCCACCAACCAGAGGCCTGATTTCTGCAGAGCACCATCAACACTCATGGAGGATAAATACACCAATGCTTAATTTTTTAGTCCAAGGATTCAGTTCAGCATTATAATCTGAATATAAACATGTACAATCCTGAACCACAAATGTACACAAAGCGTGACCAACTACTAACCAGCTGGTCCAATAAAAGTACTTGCATGTGTTGGGAAACACATGAATACCCCCCTCCCATGAGTTAATTTCCCAAATATATTGTGATTATAACTTCATTTCAAAGGAGGTAAACTGTGTTTTCCTATTGCCCCACTAACATGGCGAATTAAATTCCATTAGTAGTAAACCTCCTAAGAAATGTACTCCTAACCTTTTGCGTCAAATCCAACAGATTGTATTTGTGCAGAATTGTTTGCCAGGTTAATAGCCATTACCCACTAAGGTGTTAGCCTTCATAACTATACGACTAGATTAGGTTCAGAATAAACAACGTTCTATTCTTGGGGATTGGGGATGTAAAAATCACAAAGAATCCCATTCCAGAATTTACTTCTAGATTGAAAAAGCCTCAGTCCATTGAAGGAGAAAGTCAAAGTAACCCCTTTTTTTAAAATGCTAGGTGGTGACTTTGATTCCAGAACTCACTCAACACATTTTATTTCCCACTAAAATCAATAAAAATATTCCCATTGATGCAATCATTACAGGTATTTTTTATGCCAAGTTTTCACTCTAGAATTTCATTCCTAAATAACAGAAAGGAATCAGTTAGGAAAAAAAACTGCGGTTGCTAAAGATTGGCTTATTCTATAAGTTCTCGCCCTCAAATTGAAATAAACTTTGGTGTGCTTGAAGAAAGTAACATCTATTGTACAGAAATCCCTCATTCTTCAGGTTTTTTTTTTAATTAAAGCAAATATTTTAGTTTGTGACATTTTTACCGGTAGTAGAATTGGTCTGATATTCAGTAAGTTTAATAAATATTTAATATACATCTAATAAGGTGACTCTTTGGAATTAAAGTGACAGAATTCACAGTTCTGTCATTGTTCTCCTAATATATTGCCTTGCCTGGAGAGGGGGAAAAACTGCCAACAATTCCTTTTGTTTACCCTTGTCTTCCTCTTTGAACCCTAGGCTCATTTTTAACTGGCCTAGAAGTAAATATTCTTTCAGTAATGGAATAAAGTAAAAGAAAATAACCAAAATCCACTCATTGATAATATTTGATTTATTTAAAGACCTTAACTGGAAATGATAAAAAAAAAAAAAAGTTAAAAGGAGAGGGGGAAAAACATGCTCCATGGCTTATATTTTCATAAAAAAACCCAAAAGAATCAAAACATTTTTTTTTCAATTACAATCACATTTATTATAAAATTAGGATTTTTTTTTATTTTCTTTAAAATGGTGTGTCATTTTAAAACCGTTTATTTAAAGCACTTTCAAGCTGTCAAGAAGAAAGTATAAACCGTGCAAATAAATTAAGAATATTGTAAAGGCAAACGGGGGGGGGGGGTGG
>JANHJO010001739.1:42663-58614 GCA_032468235.1 Pseudoxyrhopus heterurus | reverse complement strand
AACCGCTTAGAGAGAGCTGAAAAAAGCACTGATAAGCGGTATATAAATCTAATGCTATTATTATTATTATTATTATTTATATCTTATCCAAGGTATTACTGTTTTGACAAATCAATACTAATAAATAAAACATTTTATTTAATTTTATAGGCAAATGACTATTATACCAAGGCCATAGAACTTGACCCCCAAAATGAATCTGCTTTCCTGAATCGAGCTATTACAAATACGCTCTTAAGAAATTTTGAAGAAGCAAAAACAGATTTTGAGAAGGCAATTTCTTTGTCCCCTTTGTCTGCAGCAATATATTTTAACAAGGCAAATCTCTACAGCATGTTACAGCAATATGAGCAAGCCGAGGAAGACATTTCAAAAGGTAGTAATAACTGAAATATATACATCTCCTGACACACTCATCACTTAAAATGGGTACTGCAAGACTCCAGAATGAGATGATTCGACATAATGAATCACTTGTTGGAGCTGGTGGGAGTGATGGGTGAATTATGCTAGTATGAGAGTCTCCTTCATCATTTTGACAAATAGATCATCAGTGCTGCTCAAGCTTTCAGCACTAGCCATCTGTTCAGCATGGGAAATCCTTGCATCCTACAACAAATTGCAGTGTGCAAGTCTTTATAGATCAGAGCACATGGGATGATTTATTGTCCTGCCCCACCACTTTTCACTGTCTCTGCTTAGAGATTTACAAAATCCAAACATACTTTTTACAGCTAATGCTAGGCCTCTTGCTTAGACTTTTAGTCATTGGAATTCACATCTTACTGGATTGAGTCAACCAAAGGGAAATATAATTGATTAAAGAATTTCAAAGATGAAATACGTGTAGTATTTTGAGTAGAAATGTTAGCATATAGTTACTATTTTCTTGAGAAATCACCTAATAAAATGTTACCTTTTACAGCACTTTCAATTCAACCTTATGATGCCTTGCTGTATAAGCTCAGAGCAGATATTCGTGGCAAAATGGGATTAATTAAAGAAGCAATTGCTGATTATAAGAAAGCCATCAGCATCCAAGAGCTAATCAACAGCAATTGAAAAGATGAACACTAAAAATACTTATAGTATTATTTAAAACTGGACAACATTTTCTGCTGACATAGATAACTTGCACTAGTGCTTTGTACTTAACACAGTTTTAAAATATTGTGTACATTTCTGTACTTATTTACACACCTCAACAAGAAGCATTAAATAAAGAATGAAGTAATGTTATTATTTATTATGTTAATACTTATATTCTGTTTTTTTTTACAGTCAGCCACATTTAAATCTCAATAGTCTCAATACAGTTACTGTAGAACTAAAATAGAAATTCACATTTTGCATATTGCTTGGACCAACTGCATGTCTAGAAAGTCTGGTTCATAGGTCTGTCAAGTATCTGGCTTTTCCTACGCTTGCAAAGACTAGCCTTTCATAAACATCCTCCAGGGTTTTTTTCTTATTCTGTCTGAATAGGTAAGCTTATCCAGGCACAGTTCAAAAAAACATGAATTTGGGGCTCAGCTTTTAAGTGTGCAATAATTTAATAACTTGCTTTTATGAACCTGACCAAGCTATCTAGATAATACACCTTTTGCAGAAGATTTGAAGGCTTTCTTCTCACAAAACCTTGAACATTAATTCAATCCAGAAGGGAAGAGATGTAATTTATACTCACACAATGTTTAAGAATCTATTGTTTCTTGTGATAGATTTGAAAATAAGTTCTGAATCTACTGAAATTGCTACAAAACCCTTTAGACATGAGGAAAAATTTTCTCTTCTGGCAGAAAGTACTGATGTAGACATTTTGGCAGCAGAAGGAATTCTTGACCACAAAACCAAATTTATTTCAAACTGTAGAATGGATTGTAGTGATTCTTCTTTATATTGCCTTGGTGAGTCTGCACATCAAATATTACATTCAGTTCTGGATACAACATTTTAGGATGGACATTTACAAATTAGAATGGATTTACAGAAGAATAAGAAGGAAAAATAAAAGATAAAGAATTAGAGGATATAATTAGAGATGCGATAGCTGTCTTCAAGTATCTGATGGGTTGCCACATAGAAGGCAGAACAGAATTGTTCCAGAAGATGGAACGAGAGCCAGTGAGTTTAAATTACAGGGAAATAGCTTTTGGTTGGATACCAGAATAATATTCCTAATGCCAAGAACTGTTCAGCAATGAGACAGACTGTCACAGGAAGCAGTAGACTCTCTGTAAGTGGAGTGGTTTAAATAGAGGACAGGTGTCATCCATTGATGATGCTGTTAGTTCTTGCACTAGTCAGAGAGTTGAACCAGAAGATCTCCCATTCTTACATTCTGATTCTAGGCATTCTAATTGTTTTTGCTCTGATGTGAACTAAATTAGCTTTTCTACAGTGAAGGGAACATAGAAAGCATGTTCATACATTATGCCATCTCAAAGATGCTTTTTCAAAAAGCAACTGGACTGTTTTTTCCTCGAGAAAGAAGAAAACATTTTGCTTTTCATCCAAGAAGCTTCATTAGTTGGGATGGTGGGGGGATGGAAGCAACTGGACTGTTGCTTCCCTAGGGAGTGGGCGACATATAAATTTGTTTAAAATAAAAAAAATAAAAATAAAATGGAAGGATATGGACTGACAATTGAGACTGGATGATGGGGAGAATGGAATGGAAGGATAGGTTCTGAGAGGATGGTGGTGGAATGGAAGTATTGTCTGTCTTTGCAGTCATCTGGTCGTTAGCACTCTCTCTCAGAGCTTTTGAGGCCACTTGGTTTATCTATGGCCTGTGTTTTATTTTATTATTATGTTTTATTATTATGCCATGTTTTGTTTTCAACATTGTTAATCAACATAATATAAAACCATAAAACATGTTTTACAAGTTATTGTGGTTTACTCAAGCTTTTCACCAAGCGAATAAAAAAATAACCTTATAGTTTAGTGTGGTAAGTGGAATCAAGCTATAAATATATCTGGTATGCAAAAAGTTGTATTTTGTTTTGGAAAATTTAGTTTAACTGTCCTGGGGGGGTGTCGTGCGATCACCATAGTAACCTTCCCAGCCGGCTTCTAACAAGCAAAGTCAATGGAGAAGACAGATTCACTTAAAAACTGCAATGATTCTCTTAACAACTGTCGCAAAAGTAATAAAATGGGAGAAAACTCACTTAACAACTGCAATTGTTTAGCAATTGAAATTTTGGGCTCAATTGTGGACACAAATCGAGGACTACCTGTAATACTAAATTTATCTTCAGTTATTCATTTTCTTGCTTGCTTTATTCAGAAAGGAGTTGGTGGGAGTGTATTTGTAAAGTTCATCATGCTAGTGTTCAGTTAACTACCAGTAGATGGCAATATAGATTTTCTATTTCTGTATAAATGAAAGATATGGAATAACTATATTTTGCTTGTGCTTTACATATCTGTTGCTAATATATTCACTCAGAAATATCTGTACTGCATACCTTACATAATAAAAGACTTTTTTTTTTTTTTTGCTATTTCTCTCTTCCTTTTTAATATGCATTACAAAACAAAGGATATATAAGCACCTTGGCACAAATATAGTCTAGAGGGATTTATAGTCTAGATGGATTACAAAAAGTGAATGATGGTTATATCAACAACTATTTTCTGCTAGCTAAGGTAATTGACCATAAATCCAAACAGTCTTGGTTGTGTGAATATATAACTGCAAAATGACTACTGTGGTGGATCTTTCATAAATAAGAACACAATGCAATAGGAGGCATGCAGAAGTGTAGCAGCTAGAATCTATGGAAGGGGGAACTAAATGCTAGCTGAATTCGATCTGCCCCCACCCTATCAAGGATAAAGTTAGAAAAGGAAAAGCAGTGGCCTTTCTCCACAGATTTATTGAGAAAGTTATCAAAATTTAGAAAGTTATTAGAAATTCATATATACTAGAATTAAGTGTTGGGTTTCTGGAAGAACTGTTAAGGACAGAATCAACATGATATATCAGAAGATGTCAAAGAAATGAAATAATGCTCCATTCTTGAAACAGAGATTGTTACTGTCATATCAAAAATGGAAGACATTTAAAAATCTTAGGGGAATACAACACTGTTCTATATGATCATCATTAATGTCAAAATTCCTAAAAGGCAGCAACATGACTGTCAGCATATTTCTTCATGTTTATGAAGTGCTCTGTTCTACCTTTTAAAAAAATATTGTCTTAATTAATTTTTTTTAGAATTTTAGAATTACCAAACTTTTTTGCAGCATCTAGTAGATATCTGGATTTTTGTAGTCTAGCTAGGCAGGTCAAGAGAAGCTAGCATGCCACATAGTAAGTACTCCCTCTTGTATAACCTTTATTTCCAACAAAGTCTCTGCCTCCTTAACATTTCATGTCTCTATTGGCCTCAAATTTGAGACTCATTGAAATAACTAGGCCAGACTAAAGACTGATAAAAAAAGCAAATAAATTTGAAAGAGATTTCTCTTTAAATAAATTGAATAAATGTTCTGACTGAGAATATATACTAGATTTGACTTTGAACATTTGAAAAAAATGCATGCTTTTCTTTCCATATTATTGAAAATCTTAGACAAGAGAGAAAAAGAAGTATGGATGCAAGTAAACTCATAAGAAATGACAGGTAAAAATGTAAGCTGAAGTATTTTTGTTGAAATCATTGAAACAAGCTAAATATAGTCTCCAAACCTTGCAGTGTGACTGCAAGTAAATGAAGCATGTTAAGAACTGCACTCAGCAGGATTTAGAATAATGACAAAGCATTCCAAAAAAAGATACTTTTTCTTCTCTGAAGCTTTATGTCGATTTTGAATTAAAAGAGCTAACACTTTATTTTTCTATTATATTTAAACAAAACAGAGCTTTCTACTGCTTGCAAAGAATTATCAATTAACTTCATGAAAATTAATTATAATAGCCTATTAGGCATCCAAGAAAATATTCAAACAAATCTTACAAAACAATTGGGGTTTGTCTAGAAAAAAGGGTTAGAAGGGCTGCTGAAACTACTGAGGAAGTTATTAGATACAACTCTTAAAAAGATTGACTTGTGATGTTCAATAACTGGTTATTTTTGAATGGACTTGAAAAGAATATTTTCTCTTATTACAGCTAGGGAGGCAAGCAATTTATATATGAAAAAAAGCAAAACAAACTTCAATATAAATAGTTTTAATAGAAGAGAATATCTGTGGCTCAGGGATGAACTCTGGAATCCTTGATGTTTTTTTGAGCTTGGTTGTTTGCTTGCAGACATTTCATTACTCAACTAACATCATGTGAGCAAGTGTGAGGTTTGCTCCTTGTTTACATACCTGTCCTACAGCGCACAGTGGTGTGCCTTTACCTATAAAAATCATATTGCTTTAGACAAGGTCTTTCCTTCTATGATAGCAAAAGTTCAGCGTCGAAGTAGCAGGAAAAAATATGACACTTTTGAAGTTTCTGTTGGAGAAGACACCTGGACAGTCAAACAAAACAAAATCGTAGAACAAATGAAACCAAATTTCTCACTCAAGGTGTAAATGACCAGGCTCAAATTATCATATTTTGGGCACATTATGTGAAAACCCATCTCCTTTGGGAAATCTATCATCCTAGAAAGGTGGAAAGGAAGAGAAAAAAGGCTTACCAGTGTCAAGATGGAGGGACATGATTGCAATGGTGATGGGTGTATCATGAGGAGACCTGAAGAGCTAGGTTGAGGGTAGATCATTCTGGAGGACTATGAGTTTGTTAAGAGTTGGCATTGATTTGACACCACATAATAAATTCTGTTGCTGCTTTGTCTTATTTTCTTTGGTGTTTCACTGTTTAGTTTAGCTCCATGGCTAAACTAGGAAACTGCTCTGTCAATTACTTTCTCTTCCTTTGATTATGCTGTCCCCCTCTCCTCCACAATTTACCAGATAGGACATTGAGTGATAAAGTTGGGAGGGGACACCTGGAGCCTTGGTAGGACCATTGATTGCTCCTAGGACCAAGAAGAGAGAAGAAGGGGAGAAAGAGAGAGAAAATGTTGAGGAGATATTGAGGTGCTTCAGTGTTTCTCTGGAGGCCATATTGATGATCTGTTGCTCGAAAAATGTTACCCATGCTACAGCAGTCACTTGAATGCAGGTAAGAGAACTGGGTCAAGAAATGTATTAAAAATGCCCTTCAGGGGGAAGTATAATTCCATCCTGAGTCAGAGAAACAGAAACATTTCAGTTGGTCCATAGTCCAAGGATATGAAACAATGTGATGTCCAAACTGGTAAGACTACAAGAGACCCCTATGAAGTTAAAGAAAGAATAAGTGAAAACCTAAGGCATAACAGTAAAATATTAGCATATGTGGTGTGTCAATGAACAGGCATCACGCAGAACCTCCTATGATACTGTATATTAAATAGGATCTGATGGTCCTTCCAGATCTATTCCTCCCAAAGAATCAGAAAAATAGTTTTGATAATGTTTTATAAAGTTTTACCAACTTTGAACATTTTGCTAACTTCAAAACTACCAAAAGGTATACCATCATTGACATCAGCTGATGTATCCTGAACCAGCTGGACTTTAGAAATATTTTTGAAATGAAAGTAAAAAATATAGAATTAAGTGAGAATATGACATACTATTTCCTTTCTAAAACCAGCACTGTCCATAGCAACAGTTGCAACAGCTGACTCAATTCTTGTTATAAACTGTTTCAGAGACTGGAAGCCACAGCTAAGTATCAAAAATAAAAAATACATTTACTATTCAGCAAGATAATCAGAAGTTAGACTTCTAATGAAGAGCTTTGAAAAGTTCAGAAAGTTGCATACTTGTTATGACTTTGAATTTGCCTAATAAAGAAATGTTGTAATAGGGTACTCTGAAATGAAGAAAGATGAGTCAATGAACATTAGGTAAGACAGAATTCTGTTTTGGCTTTAAGGAGATATAAATTACAAGGCTAATGTATTTGGAGAATGATTACCCTTCATCTAGGCATTCCTCTTTACTCCACAGAATTGCTGAATATCACACGGTTGGAATGTTTATGTTCAAAAATAATTTCTTTCAATTAAGCTCAATAGCAATTTCCATGGAATAAAAGTCATTTTGGAGGCCTGTTCTAATTAGATGGAAATATGACCTCCGGCCCCTTAATTAGAGCTGTCACAAACAGTCTTTTGGGTATTACTAATTCAAAATAGTCTTGCATGCCCTCTCAGAGGCATTTAGTTTTTAACTTTCCAGGGAGCTGAAAAAACTTTCAGGATCATAAATCCTAAAATTACACACTGAGAAGTACATACTGAGAATTATAATGCAATTGCAGTGCCGTAGAAGTGTTAGTACTGCATACAATGGAAACAGCAAATGCCTCATGGAGAAGAATATCTCTGATTACTTGGATTTTGTTCCGGTGATTCCTTTAATCAAAAGTATACACCAGCCAATTGGCAGGTAGATGTTAGTAGCCAGAGGACCAAAGATTATCAAACTACTTCATGCAGGAAGAAAGCCTGAATTGTAATTTGAAGCCCTGAGTCAGTTTTCCAAAGGACTACCTTCATCCATTTGGACCCACTCAGTGCTCAAGGAACTGATTTCAGACTTTAAATAAGGCTGTTATTCATTTGATGGGCACAGAACCTTTTCTACATTTGCTTGATGAAAAAAACAAGTACAGCTTTCTTGCTGCATTTTAATGCCTGCTTTGGCAATGCTTTTACTGCAGAAATGTATTTAAAAACCTGCTCTTCTGACTTTCATAAATTCTGTTGGTTCTGTTGTTCTGTATATTAGTGTGCTATTAGGAACAATGGAATGACACGTCATGGAGATAAATGCAAAACACTTCACTTAGGAAGAAGATGTCAAATGTAGGATGAGAGATTCCTGGCTTGTAAAAAAGTTATTAGAAATAGTTGATTTCAAACTAAATATGTCAGCAGCATGAAATGGATATGAAAAGGCAGATGGAAATTTGGGCTATATACAAAGAAAAGTGAACTGTCTGAAATGTGAGAGCTATACTGTATTCTGTCAGATGCTCCCTTGAGGATGGTGCTTTATTCTGGGCATTACACTACAGTAAGAGGGATTCAGAGAAATGCTAATTGATTTAAAGAAGGGCAATAGTTCTGATCAGGGGACTAGGAAATCATGTGAAAATAAGTTGAGGAAACTGGGCCATGACTTATCTTCCCAGACTACCAAAACATAAACTCATATCTTAAGTTACAGGAAGGTGACTTTCAGCTGAATGTTAGGAAAAATAGGAAGAGAAGCTTGAAATGGAATCAATTCCCTAGAGAATAATTTTTGAATGTCTTCAAGCAAAGACTGGACAAACATCTGTTTTCAGCATTTGAATGCTGGCAATTCTAAGCATATGGTTGGGTCTAAATGGCCCCTTCCAATGTTAAAATTCTATAAAAAGTTTAAAAAATTGTGTGGGTTTGTGTGTGAGAAGTTTAAAATGGGGGGTTAAAATTCATAAATTAAAATAATAAATATCATGGGAGGATATTCTCCATTTCCTTCTCTAGAAAAACGAAGTCCTGTTGAGCTTGTTTAATAAATAACTTTTTTCAAAAGTTTCGCTTCCAGAAAAACTTTTGGTAATTATGATACAGCCCTTCAAAATGAACATGAATATAATTTCAGAATGACTATATTACATAGGAATCTTGAAAAATATGAAATCAATATGTCACTGATGTCTAATCTGATCTATGGACCAAAAAAATGCCTTTCTTAATCTTGGCATCAGTTATTCTTGAAAACATCTGTCTCAAATAATAAAAACCTTTGCTTTCCTTGTTTATCACTTTTACAAATTTTTCATCACTGTGAAGTGGAAGCAAAAATATCTTTAAGTGGCTCCTGTGCCGTGTTTTTCTTGTCCTGGAACCCAAATTCTTTTGAACTGGCCATTTCTTTTTAATGTAATGCAACTCTCTTGCACAGCTGTCCCATTCAAATATGTAACAACAGTACATAATATATCCAGGCAGCAGAACCACTATTAGATCGCCACAAATATTCTAGTTTTACTTCATGTACTGGATGTGCTTCACCAACAATTCCAGATTTTCATATTTTTTTCATGTGTACAGCATAGCCAAACAGGCACTGAAAGATGTAGTACATTGCCATTGCATAAAAACAGAAGATTTTTTATAAAAAGTATGTGATAGGTTAATTATAGGTTATTTTCCTGATTAGTAGCCAAAATTCTATAAGATACAATCAAAAGTGTTCAAGAAGCAAAATCTTGTCCAGTGTAAATGGAGCTGGGAAAGCAATCTAGATTTCACAGCTCAGTTAAATTTAAGCTAAAACAGATACCTAGGTATTTCTTTCCAAATGTTAAAATGAAAAAAAAAATCAAGGGGAGAAATACCTGCAGATAAAATTCATATTTATGTAAATAAACTGACACAGTGTATTTGAATTGCTTTACAAGGAGGTGAGCTCCATTTTTTCAGCATATAATTGATATCAGTGAGGATCAGCCTACAAGACCTCAGAAGATTTCAGAATCAATCCCATCTTATATTGACCAGAATAATTGTGTGCCTGCTTACTTCTTCATCCCAGCAATTCAAATGTGACAATTTCTTTCCAATTGTCAGTTGTATGTGATTAAAAAGATAAGTGGATATTCCTCCTCATCAGGCAGAATATCATGACAACTGCAAGACTGCCTTATTTTTTTCCACTAAAGCAACACAAGGGGAAAACTATCTTAGCCCAAACTGGGTATAATGGCTTGCTTATAGTTTCAACCATTCTTATTATTCTTCTGTTTGCTCTCTGCTTTTCATTTCCAGCACACACTGTTTTTTAGGAAGCCCAACAATAGCATCTGGCCTCTGCTTTATTTATCCTTTCCTAAGTAATGATCCTGAACAGAACATAACCCTGATGGTAACCAAAACAACTGCCAGCATAATGATGGCTTGTCTTGGTTTTCCATACTATTCTATGTTTCACAGCTGGTAAAGTTTTTTAGTGTAGAAACAGTGGGATAAAGTTGTATAAATCATGGTCTACACATGACAAGACCATATCTTGACACGGGGATATTAGAGTTGTCAGGCTATTCCTGTTATGCTGAAAATAAGGAATAAAGAAAAGTCTGTGCTATCTGCCATACATCTGTATCTCCTCTAGTCCTTCTTTCATTACCCAAGACTCAGGTGCTGAGTATAAATTTGAAGAAGCTGCTCCAGCATAACTTGTGGATATTCAGTCTTGGGAGACATGAAGCCAAACATTATTTGAGGCTGATAAAACATTGTCACTACCTGAACATATGATAAGGACATAAGGCCAGAGCAGATGATAAGGACACTCAGCCAGTAGAGTGGAGAGCAGAGCAAAGACATTCTATGGGGCTCCTTCCCAAGATAGGAGGTAAATCTTTTGATTAAAGACAACTATCTCTGGCTTGCTTTAAGAGGTAGCTCTGACCCATGATTCCTTTTAGAAACAACCATCTGATGTTCAGCTCTTATGTGACATTCATGTGCATCCTGCTTATAAAATTCTCACCTCTGGACTGGCTAACAACCCTGAAACGCTCTTTGAACCCTGGGCTGGATTTTGATTATTCATCTGTATGTCCTGTTAAAAGCAAAATCATTCCAGCAAATTTCTTTGGCGTTCTGTTTTTGTTTACATTCCTTGTCTACTGTTATCTCCTTGGCCTTGAGTAAACTGCTAATTTCCATAGCAACTCTGTATGTGAGTGAATATAATTGAAACCAGAAGTAGAACACTTTCCTTTCTTCTTTGCACATTGTAGTAACCAAACATTTCTAAATGAGTCCAGTCCACTTCCAATTGCCTTAATTTCCTCAGTGTGCCTCTATATCCAGATGGAGCTGTTTAGCAGGAAATAACAAAACAAAAGGACAATATTGTTAAGGGGTAAAATCAAAAGACAGTTCAACTAATTAAGCTCATGCTATTACTGTTCCAAACATCTCATTCTAACCCAAAAGCTATTTAGGGTTAGCCTGATCATCACACAGAGGGAGATGCTTGTGTCAGGATAAAGATACGATGGGGCAGCAAGTCAAGCAATAAAAAGGCATTGATTGCAGCTTAGTCTATTAATACCGCCTACATAATTTTGTCCTAAGATATGGCCAATATGTTAGCCCAATGCTGAATTAAAATTTAACCATCATTCTCGTTGTCTACTGCATGTGAAACAGGATAGAAGTGCTATTTAACTATCCTTTTAACCTGCAGGTCTCTTGAATTAACTGGTTGAATGCCTTCATGGAAGTAAAACCAAGGAATACAGTAGTATTGATTCCAAGTAAGCATGCGTGCAAACAGGTTGAAAGAGGGTTGTGTAGCCTCAGAAATGCTTTCTGTATATCTATATATGCCTGTATATAGAGATTTATGTGAAGCAATTGCCAATATTTGAGCTATAAGCCTTTATTAATCTAATTTTCTTACCATTCTATTACTGGGACAGCCATCAATTTAGCCTTGACATAAGTCACAATGTGCTGATTTCACAAGGGTCACAATTTTCCATGTCAATATATCACATACCTCTGACATTAATAGCAGTTTATGGCTTGCACAACTCTGAATCACAGTTGAGTGGACTTTTTGTCCTTCAGCATAAGCCTCACAAAGAAAGTTGTGCTATTAAGGGGACAGACGCTCATATGGTTTATGTTCCTTGGAACACATTGGTTTGCTTAGCAAGATTATAAACCCATAGAATTACTTATCCATGGAAGTAAAATAAGTCTCTCCCTCTCTCTTGTTTTTCTTCACTTGCATAGGCTACTACAGATACATTTTCAATCTTATACTGCAGCTTCCATTTCTCTGTTTTTATCTACTGTGTAGACATTTTCGTTTTTATCTTTTCAAGTCTTTATTAACTGTATCATTAAAGTTGATGGGAGGGAGGGGGTTGAACCATAATAGTATCATGAACCAAAGTATGAGCCTATATTTCACTTGGAAGAGAATGGAAATCCTAGTTCTAGAGATAAGAAGAACATGAAGAAAGAAAAATAAAGAGTGTCCATTTTCAAATGTCTGCAGTTATATTTTATCAGCTGAACTACCTGGGTATAATCCTAAAGCACATTTCTAACATTGCACTGTAGAAATAAACACTACTTACATACCATTTTAAAACACAATCAAAAGTCCAGAAAGGAAAGAAACAACCTAGAACACAACCCCTCCAGCAGCCAGCTCTCTGCAAAATAGAAAATACATCAGATAAACAACTGAAGAAGAAAAAAAAATTAATCAAGGAATTATCAAGGAGGAGGCTGTAGCACTACCAAGACTGGCAGGACAAGCTAGCAACCCCTTCCGCAGTGATGATGTTACCAAATCTGATGCTATAATGAAGTATCTTCAAGAAAACAATAATTCAAAGAGCACTAAGAACCCAACAGGATATGAAGTAGACAAGAGCATCAGGGGAACTTAAAACGAAACAGGAACTGCAGAATCAAGGTATGGACTTAGCATGGTGGCCACACATGCAAATATAATTGAGATAGGAGAAACATATTAAGACATAATAGTTTTTATAAAGAGCCAACAACATTAGATCAGATATTATTAGCGGCAGATGAAAAATTAATAAAGAATATATGTGTATATATATGTTTACTAAGCCTAAAAATAGAAGATGAACAGGTGAAAGAAACGATGATAGTATGGGCAAAAAAACTTTGGATATACTATAGAATTGGACAAATGGCAAAAACTCTGGGATAGAAATTATAAATTGAAATTGGCAACCACTTATAAGGAAAACCTGTACAAAATGTTCTATAGGTGGCATCTGCCACCGGCGAGGCTAGCAAAGATCTTCCAAAACATGTCCGCCAAATGTTGGAAATGCAATCAGACACCGGGCACATATTATCACATGTGGCGGACATGTGCAAAGGCAAAAAAATTTGGACAAAAATGCATACATGGTTAGAAAAAATGTTAAAGCAAAACATAGATTATAAGCCAGAAATGTTTTTGTTAGGCATAGTACCAGAAAAGTATGATAAAAGAACTATATACTTAATATTGCATGTTTTGACAGCAACAAGAATTGTATTTGCACAGCACTGAAAAAATGAGGAAATACCTACAGAAGAAAGCGTAATAAAAAAATTGTGCAGAAATGGATAGGTTGACATTAAAGATAAAGGATAAAGAAGATACGGAATATTTTCCAACAAGGAACTTGTTTTATCAATGGCTTGATAATAGAGGTAGAGATTAGAAATTGGATAAATATTACTATGTGTAAGCAAATCAACCCAGACAATACACTGTTCACAAAACATTTATGCATGTAAAAGAAAAATGTATAAATAAAATACATAAAAAAGAGCATCAATTTACAGTTTCCTTCCTCCCTTCTTTCCTTCCGTCTCCCCCTCCCCCTCCCCCTCACTTTCTTTTTCTTCTTCCCCTTCCCCTTCTCCTTCTCACCGCATTATGCTAAAATAGTTAGGTACTACTAACACATTGTATATATTATACGTATTTAGCCAGTATAACTTAAGATTCATGCAAACCCAGAATATTTTGTTAATTGCATAAACTCTTGTGTTGAGCATGTCATATGAACACAGTTACCTTCTTCTGCAGTTCTGTTTTCCCTTCCTAAAACAATATTTGGCAGCTCATTGTCCATTCAGCATTTGAGGAAGTCTTCAGCATAGTCACTAGTTGAGATCCTCATGTTGGAATAGTTTATTCCTTACCAAATTTATTTCTGAGTTAGGATCAAGAAAACAAGTAGCTGGATGAATTAAGTTCTTTATTCTTTATCCAAGAGCAATGACAAGGTGTTAGGTGGGTCACACAGAAAGCTCTCCATCTGGCACAGTACAATACAATACAATCAACTTCTCCTATATAATACAAACCTCTTGTTCAGTCACTCATTTCCCTCACATCATTCCATATAAGAAAACTCCTTTCTTGCCAGGGTTCCTAAAGCTTCTGAGAATAATTCTCTAAGGGGAATCCTTGGATATACACCTTATCTATCCTTAAAGTATATATCTTATCTTACTTCCCTGTGCAAACTTCTTTCAAGTCCTCTGGGACAACGAAGTCTAAGACAGTCAACTAATCTTAAAGTAAAACAAAATGAGACATGGTTTCTGAGCCTTGATAAAAGTATAAATGTTCAAAGAAAAGATTTTAATACTATATTTTTAAAAAAATGTTCTAACACTCACTTGGTGCCTGGCAGTGGGTTTCTGGTCATAGGTTTACTTAGCACTTACAGAGAGCAACCCAATTTTCCTGCTACAAGGCTTTATTGCATATCAGAGGCATTGTGGGCAATTATATGAAAAAGGCCATCCAGCCATCTACCACCGTTGCTTCCAAGTAAATAGCCGTAGGCATGTAATCCTAATGCATTGTGCTGGATCTCTGAGTCGTGTCATAAGAGCTACTTGAAAGTGCAGAGTTTTGAGATCAGATCTCAACAAACTGTTCCTGCCAGAGGAACAGCACAAACAGAAGGTTCTGAAATAATTGAGAGACAAAGAGAGAAGGAGAAGAGAGCATATCAAAACTATTCAGGGCGTTAGGAACTAGTATCTTTCTTTTCAACATTTAATGATCTTAGAAATTAGTACTTCTGTGGCTTTTACATTTGTATGGTTAAGAGGAAGCAAAGAATAGTGCATATAATGAAGGCATTGGAAAATTGCTACTAAATAGCTGATGCTCTCATGCCAATTCATAAGAAACTTGCTAAAAAGGGACATAGAGTACTTTGACAGAACAGATCACTCTGAGAGTGGAGATTCTGGGCATAAAAATCTAAAGGCATAACAAAATACCCACTTTCAACCATCTTAACTTTAAGATTTAGTCTTAGGACTAAATATTTCAGAACATTGTAGAATTATTAGAGTTGAAAAGAACCATACTGGTCACCTAGTCGAAACTCCTTCTCAGAGAATGGACAACTATTCTTTTCATTTACTTTTTCAAAAAAACATAAATAAATAAAAGAGTATTTTGCTAAATGAATGCATTTATAAATACATGATAAATAAATGCAAGCCTCTAAGGCTTCTATGTCACTCTGAACTTTTTAATTGGCAAACAAACATGGCATGAATGATCACATTAGAATAGGCTGATTAAAGTTGTTTATTTATCTGTTCATACTTGAGTTTTTAAAACTATTATTCATTAGTACAGTATTATTTAAACTCAAAACAAATTGACTATGCTGTATTTCTATTTCAGAGATTAATATGCGGGATAATTGCATTTTAATTAACATTTACAGGAAGCAAGAAACTATCTCTGAAGATCTGTGTAATAAATTATTCTTATTGTTGATATTTCTATATGTGTGTGACAATCATGTGACGAAAGTATTATTTCACTGGACAAGATCACAGTGGCAGATACATTTAAGATATTATACAAAGGTGATTGTTAAGTTGAAGAATAGTGGCTGAGAGCTAGAGGTGCACACATAAACACATTATTATTGTCTTAATAATTGTTGAATTAATGGATGATAAAAACAACTGTATACTTATCTGATTCCTAAGACCTTTTCCCTGTTTCAATTTTTGTGCTATTCTTTCCTACAGCCAGGGGTACCATAGAATACAAGAAAACAATTCAGCATGCCAGTCACCATAATTGCATTATTGTTGCCACCATTCTAATTTTATTTAACTATAACCTGCAGACATCCATGCCTATAGCTCTCCTTTTGATTAGTTTGGGGTGTGTTTTCGGTCTTGCATTTACATCTTTCCTTGGGGACAGGAACATTTTAGATAATGGGCCTACACAAGGGAGCAAGGAATGGAGTTCTATTACATTATATCAATAGCACTGTATTTATATACCGCCTATCAGGGCTTGCAACCCTCTCTAAGCGGTTTACAATGTTAGCATATTGCC